>OY720348.1:11555714-11769677 GCA_963082975.1 Labia minor
TCTACTTAATATTAAATTATTTTTATTGATAAACCTCTTTTTTAATATAACATAATATAATAAAAAATTGAAAGTCATGTTATTTTTTTATATTTTTTTCTATATTCAATAATTGGCTATGTAAATTTCCTTCTCGTATATATATATATATATATACGGGGATGGGGTGAAAAGTTTCCGGCCTGACCAAGAAATGGCGCCACTAGGTCTACTTTTGGAGAGGCGTCCTACAGTATCATTCCTACCAACCTTGTATGTACAGTTTCAGCCCAATCGCTACGTTACGTTGCGTTTGAGAACACATTGCGCGAGACGCTTCCGTTGTTTTCGTGAAAATGGAAAAATTGGAAAAACGTGCTGTCATCAAATACTTCTATTTGAAAGGTTTTACACCAAAACAAATAAAAGAAGAGATGGATTCAACACTAGGAGACTCCTCCCCATCATATTCAACTATTAAGCAGTGGGTTTCTGAATTTAAAAATGGGTCGTGAACGGCCCGTTGAGGTCACAACTTCAGAAATGATTGAGAAAATCCATAAAATAGTATTGGAAGACCGCAGGTTGAAAGTGCATGAGATAGCTGAGACCTGTACGATGTCAGCTGAACGTGTGCGAAATATTTTGCACAACCATTTGATAATAAATTGATAAATTTGATAAAAAAAAACACAAAGCTGTGTGCAAGGTGGGTGTCGCGTTTGCTAACGTTAGACCAAAAACTGCTTCGAAAAACCATTTCTACCGACAATTTGGCGCTGTATAGGCGTAATCCAAACGAATTTTTGCGTCGATTCATAACTGTTGATGAGACTTGGGTCCACCACTACACTCCTGAAAATAAAGAACAGTCAAAACAGTGGGTTGGAACCTGTAAATCAGTATTTTGAGGAGCTTGACGAATCTACGTTTAAAACTGGCATAACTAAATTAGAACACCGTTATGAGAAATGTATCAGTGTTGATAGAGATTATGTTGAAAAATAAAGCAAAAAAAAAAAATTTAAAAACATCAGGCCGGAAACTTTTCACCCCACCCTCGTATATATATATAATTGCTACCATGAACTTAATTCAAAGACGCTGTATTTATCGCTGATTATGGTTATGTATTGATATATAATAATATATCATGTTTTCTTGTTTAAATAAATTGTTTTAATAAATTAATTATTATAGCCAGTAATAAACAAATAAAAAAAATATTAATATTTAATTACATGATCATGAAATTAATATTTTTCATCGTATTTCAATTAAAGTTGTAAGTACATTAATAGATTAAATGAAATTCTCTTAAACCATAATGATTATTATTCTAATTTCGTCTAATAGAAAAAATTATTTTCTTACTTTTTTTAGTGACTCAGAAACTAAATTTTAAATATATTATTTGTAATGATCTCTACTTATTGTTTTCAATATTGATAGAAATTTTCTTTCTAATTATACCAAATAAGGTTCTCAAGAGGTTCAAGAACTATTTCAATAAATTGGAATTAGTTATAACTTTTAAGGAGAGGGATTTAACCAAAGGCTGTATATATATATATATATATATATACCTATATACATTAACTTAATAATTATCTAATTATTTCATTCTTTATTCTGGAAAAATTTATTTATAATAACTGAATAAAAATTTAATTACCATTTTTAAATAAATTAAATTATTTGAATCTTTGTTATTCATATTTTTTTTTATAACTAGATCTAATTGTTTTAAACTTTATTTCGTCAGAAAACCTACTACATATAAAACTAAACTATAACCATTTCTAACTTATATTTATATATTATTTTTGTATATACTTTCTTTAAATATTATTTCCTATAATATATTAGTATATATTTTTTCATACAAAACCAATTACTGTGCTTTAATTTTAAGAAATAAATATATTTTTACTCTCAGTCATTTTCTGTTTTTCTTATAATTAAATCATAATCAATTTATTGCTATAGTTCAATTAATAGGATCACAAGAAGACAACCGAAAATTGTGTTTGCCTGTAAATCCAAATAAAAACATTACCTCCCTTACTATCGTCGGTCGGTAATAACTCAATTCATCTTAAACTAATAGATAATAAAGTTTGAAGGAAATAGATTTCCATATTTATTATTTATTTCTAAAAAAATATAATATATATCTTTTACAAGACTGATTTTTTCAAAATATCCTGCCACTACGGGCGGACGAAAAGCTTTCGAAATCTTAAAGTAGTTTTTTATAAATAACTCCTTTATTATCAAGTTTAGGTAAAAATGAATATAATGAAACTTAGTAAATTCGATTCCCTTTAAATTTAATACGATAGTATGATAATTCTCATAAAAATCGGTATTTATTGAGAAAAAAAAAATATCTAAATATCAAATTTCAAGACAATATCTCATTTTGTTTAGACGTAATCTCGGTAACGAAGGCCGGTTCAAAATTTTTTTTTTGCAGTTTTGGATTCAGACCCGTCTGAAAAGGGGAAATCTCGAAAAATCTCGGAGCAAAAATTTTCCGACCATCGTATAAGCTAGGTGTGGCCAAACTTTTAGCTTTTAGGGGCTACTTTTTCAATAAAATATAGTCTGCGGTCGACTATGGATATGGGCAAATAATTTTTAAAATTTTAGAAGATAATTAAAGAAGTCATTATATCGCCGATTTAAATTGCAAACCTCCACTTTTGGTCAAAAATTACATTTTCACACTACTAGAAAGAGAAAAACACCTTACATTGGCTATGAAACACCGCTATTATGCACCTATTTAATTGAAATCACGTAACATGCAAAAAATTTATGCATTTTAAGAAAGTTGTGCAAAATATGCTGAATATGAGTTAGCAGGTTTGCAATCTAAGCCGACGATATATTTTTTATTTTATGAATTCTAACAATATTTATTAAAATTTTAAAAAATACAATGTTAAGAAATAAATACGAACTAAACTAATTTTAAGCATACAATTTTTATTTGGATGAATCCTGGCATTGCATAAGAGCAGCAAGTTTCTCAAAATTTGGCTCATATGAACTTAAAGCAATTCTTAAGCATGACTCTAAATGTAGATCCGTTATTTGCGATCGCTGTTTTGTTTTGATCGCATTCATATAAGAAAATGCGGATTCACATAAATATGTGGAGCCAAAGAAGGAATTGAAACGAGCAACCATTGTCCAAATATTTGGATATTTATCTTTGCTTATTAGTTTTTTTAAAATCTATTTATTATGTAATAAATAAATGTATTTTATATTTACATTATTTTTAATCAACGAATAAAAAAATTAAAATATATAATATGTTTGTAATAAAGTGCTAAAAAATGGGAAAAAATTATATATTATTAATTATATAGTCAAATACTAAAATATAGAAAGGTTAAATCAATAATATATTTATATATGTTCTTAGATATATGAAAGATAGGTTAGTTTTAATTATTATAATAATATTAATAAAAAAAAATTGTAAATGGAAGGGCTGTTATTTTTCATTTAAATTTATAACTTCAATTAAAATAAATACTTCATTTTGGAATGGATATGAGAGGAGGGGGAGGTAGAGCCGAAATTTGGGTAGAGTAGAGTAGTCTAGGACTAAACGGTGTATTGAAAAAGGGAAGCCCTTGGATAATAAGTATATAAATTATCGGGATAAGAAAAATATAAATATATGGTATATAAAAGATGTAATAAGGATGATTATGATCTAAAATTATTTTTTAATAAATTTAAAAATAATATCCCGGGTAGCGAGTAGATTCTTTTCTATGAACCCAGTAGAAAAGAATTCTATTTCAGGGATTGACGTCCCTCCCCTCACGTAAGCTCATGATTTCTTCTAAATATATTCAAATAAAAATTTAATTTTATAAAATATAGATTTTTAACTTTTTACTGATATATTAATTATATATATTTAATAAATTTCGCCCCCACCTCCAATGCTTTGCTTCTCAGTGACCTTGAAGGGGACAGCATAGCAATCTCTTGTTTACCCCCAATGGATGAGATTCAACTGCCTTTGACTTTATTTTCAAAATAATTTATATTATTTCCCCTTCGTTAAATGAAATTATATACAATTTAATTATACTACGTATTATACGACAAATAAATTAATACGAATTATTTTAATAAATCGATTTAACCAACTTTTCCATCCCAATCATTCCTTCTTTTTTGTATTTTAACATTGAAACATTTTTCCTGCTATTCTATTCTATTTTCAAATTTTATATTCAAAAATAAATAACTTAAAATAACATAAAAATTACTTGAAAAGAAAGGAAATAATTTTATTGTTTTTATATATGAAGCAATAAGAAAAAATTGAATAAGTTTCATGAAATGTAAAATTAATTTTTTTAATAAATTTAAAAATAATATCCTGGGTAACAGGTAGATTCTTTTCTATAATCCCAGTAGAAAAGAATTATATTTCAGGGATTGGCGTTCCTGCCCTCACGTGAGCTCATGATTTTTTCTGCCTTCCCTCTCCATGAGGAAAGCTAAAATGATTTACTTATAGCTGGAAAAAAATATTTTCTTTCTAAAACTGTGAATACGAGTAAATAAAATACAAAATTATATTTTTTTGCCAGATTTTGTAAAATCAATGTTTTATTTACAAAATTTTTTTAAATATTTAATATAAAAAAAAAATCTTAATGAAAATTTGCCTTTGAGAGACCCCCCGGGAGGGGGGGGGACCCCGCCATAGGAAGGTGGAACGGCTAGTCAAAATCCCCCCAGGATCAAATCCTGGTTGCGCCACTTGCAGAGGCAATAAAAATTGTAAAAAGGAAAGGCAAAATAGGAATACTTATTCGGGGAGATAATATACTTGAAATATATCAAGTATATATATATAAGAATAATTCAAAAGGTTAAAAAAGATCAATTTACCTTAAATGGAAATAAGCATTTCTTCCTATTGAAGAATGAAAAACTTTTAGGGTGCAATTGACCACCTCCACTGTGTCGATTGTGTATTATTCAATTTTTATTATTTTTTAATAAAGTCATTGATATTTTAATTCCTTTTGAATCGTCCTTTTAAATATATAAAATAAAAATCAACTTGATTCAAACATTTATTTATTAAGCAAAATTATTTAAGGAAATAACAATACATATATATATATATTAATTAACAAACATATATAAACGAATATAAACAAATAATAACAATAAACAACAAGAATTAAGAATAAAAAGCAAATTCAAAAACTTCACATTTTTCATTAAAAAGAATTAGATTTATGAAACTAATTTAAAATTTCAGAAATAATAAAAAATAATTTACTATTAATTTAAAAATAATAAAATAAGTGTGTCCAGAGAGAGAGAGAATATTATATAAGTAATATATTATCTTTTTAAAACTTTTTATCACTTTCCTTTTTATTTCTAGATATTTGGTGTTGATTTTAAATATATTATAATCTATATGAATAAATGTATAGATATATCTCATTAAAATTGGCATCAATTATATGCATTTGTAATTGTAATTAAAATAAAAAGTATTAATATATATCTTTTTATAACCCATATAAAATAATACTTATATTTACTACCTAGTATTGGTTTGTGGCTTCTTTTAAAAAAAAATTCCTATAAATGAGGGTCCATTTAAACAAACGAAACGAAATGTTCCTGTTATTAATTCGATTAAAATCCAATATCGAAAAAAAAATTAAATATCATTTTACTTGATTTTACTTTTTGAGATTTTCAATTATCCCCACAAAAGTGAAAAACCTTAAAAAATATTCTATTATGTAAAAAATATATAATTTTTATAATTTTATTTATCTATTATAGACTAATAAAAGAACAACTGATCATTAATAAAAAAAAAATTAAATTCGAATTTATTCGAGTATATCATTAATCGAACATCATTCTTTATACATCTTTTGATATTCGATTGATATTTCAATTATTGCTTTAAATAAATTAATACTTATTATATTTTTCTTTTATTTTCTATTTTAAAATTCATATCAAAAAATTAACTTGATACATTGAAGTTTTATTATTTTGTAAACCTGGAAAAAAATTAAAATACAATCAATTAGTTATAAAATTATTTTTTAAATTATATTATAATATATTTAGTGGACATCAGTGATGTATTGGTAAAATAAGAAGTAAGGGAACGCATAGTGGGAGCAGAAAAATGTCCTATTGTCAGCAAACTATTTTTTCCATATAAGTTTTAATTTTTTCTTATTTTTACTATACAAAATATTATCGAACACAAAAAAAGAAATTCTAACAGTAGATTTAAGTGGGAGTTGTCGGGACATGAAAATGTACTGGAACGCGTTCCGGTTCTGAAAAAAGGTAAGGGAACGTCGTCGTCCCGCATTCCCCTCCCAATACACCACTGGTGGATATCAAAAGCCATACAAAAACTAGCTTACCAGATACTATTTTCTTTATTTGAAGATCCAGATATTTGCTAGGCAGTGATTATAAGAAAAATAAAAAGTTAATAATTAGAGAAAAGAAAGTATAATAAAGCACAGACAAACTAGATATGAGATATGATGATAACTTAGATATCAATCAATGATGGCTGGTGCATTTTAAAAAATATTTATATTCTTAGAACAACACAAGCCGCCATTGACATAAAATAACAAATAAATTATCCATGTTTTAAATTTAAATTTAATTTCTTTTAATGAATTCGAAATATTGAAAATTTATATATATAAGAAAAATTTCGATTTTCTTGAATTTTATTTCGTTTTAAAATTATTATTATTTATTTATTAATTAATGACATTCCTATTTAAAAAAATTATAAATCGTATATGTTGCAATTATTAAATAATATATTTATAAAATTATAAAGAAATATATATCATTTTTTTTTATTCAAATTGAATTAAATCCATCTTGAAAATTCTTATGCTAATATGGAACTTTCAAGAACTGAAATTTTATTTATTTATGGTTATTTGTATATTTACAGTATAAATTAAAACGTATTTATTTTTCTTTCTTAGACGCAAATTAGACTAAAATATCTTTATTTGTTTATCATTTGTTCTAAAATTTAATTAATGATATATATAAACACCCAATTTCATTATGATATTAATTAATTTATCGATAGTAAGAGTGCTTGAAAAATATCTTTTTTTAAAAAAAAATATTCTATATATTTATTATATATTAAAATATACTATGCAAATTTCGTTATTATTTCTATAAAGAATATATTTATTTATTTTTAAAAGTGACCTACACTTTTTATAGTATAGTAGTATATGATATTTTCATCTTTTATTCATTAAATTAATATTCTTATGACATGATATCTTGATAGGCTAATCCGTCGATGAAATTTTAACATAATATATTTATATATATTATGTAAAATTAAATAAATTTAGGATAATTTAATATGCCAAAGGCCCTAAATGTCTCTAATATACAAAGTGAGCAAATTAATTATTGAGACTGGCAACGGGGAACACGTAGTGCGCCGCTAGAGTTTGGTTAACAAGTTATAATTTTACAAAATTCTGTACATTTTTTTATTTTTATTTAAAAAATCTGAATTACCCGACACATTTAGTATTACGAAGATATTCTGAACAGTTTTTTGTACAAATTTCTATTATAATTTAATTATTAACTCTACATGTGCCTGTAGACAAGATTCTGAAAATAAAATATTAGAAAGTTTCGTATTGAATCTATATTATTTTTAAATTAATCTACAACAAAAAAAAAAAACTCAATAGAAATACCTTAGATATCAAAAGGAAAGTTCAATACCATAAAATATAGAATACAAAATTTTTATATATTTTGGATGAACAAGCTTTTGATTGTTTAAAAAACTAGATATGAACTTGCGGTCCTGGGCAAGACGTTAAACTGCACCCACGGGAGGCAGACATCAAAGTCATGATGAAAGCAATCTGTCTAGGAGAAGAGAACTCCGAAATAAAACCATGAATTGACTGGACTTTATAAAGTGTGTTAAAACCAACCGAACTATGAGAAGGAAACTATACGATTATTATTTATTAAGAAGAGAAGGCAAAAAGATATGTAAAAATGAAAAGAAAAAAAAGATTTATTCAAAAATTCTTCAATTCAGGATTGTTTTTAAATATTGACAAAATTTTCCATTTCAATATTATGGAATAATTCTGAAAGACACTTGAAACACATCCACGTAGTCTCGGCCCTGACAAGGAAATTTTTCTATCTGGGCTCTATGGGACCACCAAACCTCCGGAATCAAAATTGGAAGCTACTTGAAATAAAAAGTAGCGCCTCTGAATATGAAAATCAAGATTAAGGTTGAGAGGTCCAGTTTTATTGATCATAGAACACCTTTATCCCGCTTGTGGGGCATCCGATTTGATATCCTTTCGTAGGATATAGAAAAATCAGAATTGATAAAATAATTAATTTAAAGATGCAATGTGATACTTGCACCAAGCTGTCCTTTAAACCGTTTGAGTGCCAACAGCGCCATCGTAACTAAAAGTGTCATTAATTTTTATTTAAAAAACAGCGAAAAAATTATTAAAATTGTACAATTTTTGGAGGAAATACATTTTTTTTAAGAGAGAAAGTTAAATGGCATCAAAACGTTTGTCGTGTTTCCTTGGCATTTTAAGTTGATATGGGTAAAAATCAATTGGCACTAAAAACAATCACATTTCTCAAATTTATGGGAAAACATTAAAAATAAATAAATGTTTTCAAATTAAATGTAAAAATATAATGTTTTTATAAAATAATGAAAATTAAAAATATAATTTATTAAATAAAATCTGATTTTAATTGATAAGATGGTTCTATTCTCCAAATAAAATTTACAATGAAAACTACAAAAAATTGTTTATTATATAATTTATTTTTGTTTGGATAAAAATGCTTTGATAATAATATAGTAAATGCTTTGTTATACAGAGTGATATGTGATTTTAAAAATGAGTGACATTTATTTTGAGCAATGGACTATTTCCGATTTAAATTTAAATTTAAATCACACCACTAATTAGTAGATTATAACTAACTAATTAGGGATGAGGTTAATTGCACAAAAATGCTTCTAATAATCTTAATCATGATTAAAAAGATATCAGGAGAAGAAGTCTTTTAGAATTGATTGTAAATGATGTACATTTTATTACGTGTAATTAATTACTGATATCGAGACTTGGATGTTTGAAAAAACTAATCGCCTAATCATGGAATGGCAACTTTAAGTTCAAAAAACAAGAAGATGAAATTTGCTTTTTGTGCCATCTCAGTCTCATTACTTAATTTACACACCTTGTATAATATTATAAATAATTTGTTGTTGAAATTTTTTTTTATTTTTATTGCCATTATTATTTATTTTACCATCAATATGGTCATCTATAATTAATTTAAAATTCACAATTCAACTGGTGTGGGTTGTTTTAAAAACAAATTTAGTGTTTGTGTTTATTAATTATTGATTTTAAATATCTATCTATTTTTAATGATGAATATTGATTCATAAAATAAATTTAAAATGAAATAGAATAGTTTGTTATTGTTTTATAAATTAAAAATTATGTTTTTAATTAATAAAAACATAGTTTAGAAATATTGTTATTGAAATTTTTCTAAATAAGTTAAATAAATTCATGAAAAAATTTAATTATGTAAAAATCATCATTAATTAGTAAATAATTGACGAGATTATAAAATTTAATATTTTTAACATTGAATTTAAGATTATTTAGATAAGAGATAATATTCATTGTCAAGATTTAATTAAAGTAATTGCCTATTTCGTTGATAAATTATTTAAAATTTCATTAATCAATGGATAAGTAAAAATAAGAAATAATAAAGAAAAGATAAAAATTTAAATTGAAAAACAAAAAAATATTTTTCAAAATACGATATATAATTATTATATAAATATAAAGGGTCACCAAAAAGTATTTTCCGATTTTTTTTTATCATTTTTGAACGAAATTTTTCTTTAATGAAAATCAATTTTATTTAAGTATTGCCGAAAGGCTCACGAAACGCCGTGCTTCTTATTCTTGGAGAAACTTGACAGTAGAGAGGAAAATCGACCGATTGACAATGTTCCAAAATTTTATAGTAGACGATTCCCTTCCAATCCCACTATACACACAGCACAACATTATTGGCTGTCAATCCGGGCTTGGCCGTCGTTAGTGACGTTTCATCACACTTCGACCACGATCGATTCCGTTTTATGGTGACATATTTTATCCATTTTAATCCGTTATTAAACTTTTGAGAAATGGGTCTATTTTGTTTCGATTTAGCAACGTTTCGCAGATATCGACATGGT
This sequence comes from Labia minor, assembly GCA_963082975.1. Classification (NCBI taxonomy): domain Eukaryota; kingdom Metazoa; phylum Arthropoda; class Insecta; order Dermaptera; family Spongiphoridae; genus Labia; species Labia minor. Next base: position 11,566,069 of record OY720348.1, read on the forward strand.
TGATCAAATTTCGCATAGTCAATTCATGTGGTATCCACACATCGAAGCCCTTTTCAAATGATTCTAAACTGTTTGGGCGCACGGTACGATCACTTACAACATCCTCACCTTAAATGGCACACAATTCTCTGCATGTTTCTGATCCATTGTAGCCTTTTCTATAGTGAAAAAACATCACATTAAAAATTTGGTAATAGTTAGGGATACATGTCACCTCTCGGATTTTGATGAAACTTCGCCAGTTGGTTCCTTGAAACTTCTAGTTTTCGAGATAAAAAGGATTAAAGTTTGGATATAAATCCATTGATATTCTATTTAGCTACCATGTTTTATTCATTTGAACAGCAGAGCGCTTCACTAATCTTCAGGGATTTTTATTCAGTTCGGATTGGAAATAGAAAAATTAAAAAAATAATGAATTAAATAATTTCCCTATATCCAAACCGAACCAAAAAAAAAACCTGAAAATTAGTGAAAAAGTGAATAATTAGTGAATTAGTCAATAAAACATTATTTAATGGCTGCACATTTCGACGTTCATAACCAGCTAATATAATATTGCCTAAGGAAAACGATTTTTAGAATTAATCAAGGAATCTACTGGAGAAGTTTCATCAAAATCCGAGAGGTGACATGTATCCTTAACTATTACCGTAGCGTCAGCTGTCAAACGCGCGTAAAATTGGCACCAATAGATTAGTGGTTATCAATGCAGGGCAACTAATATTATTGGCAAAAATAGGAAAACATTTTTTTAGATGACCCATAATATATATGTAGTAGTCACTGTAGTAGTAATACAGACTAATTCAATTTTTCTAACTTTACAGGATAGAAATATCAATATTTTTAGCAAGGTGATGCTCGCGAAAATTTTTTTAAGAATTTCCTCTTTTTTCCACCTTATTATATACTAGTCACTGATACTAGTAAATATTCATCGATCTAATAAAAATATTTTGGAAAGATGTTAAAATAGAAAAGTATAATGTTAATAAATTAAGATTTTATGTAAATTAATCTCAAGGGCTTTAAATTAAATTTTGATAAGTACTCAATAAAATTGCCTTTCAATTTGGAGTTTCTCAGTGCTTGCTTAAATTTTATATTGTATAAATATGCCCGATGAATAAAAAAATGTTACATGTTATAGAAATTATCTATTTGCCATTACAGTGACTATAAATATATATATAAATGTTAAATATTTTTATTTAATATAAATGATTAAAAAAAAAAAATATTTTTCATATATTTTCAAAAATAAATATTCATGTATTTATTATGCTATTTTCTTTGAATAGAAAAATCCATATCATTAAATGATCGGCCTGCTCAAATATCTATTATGTTACTGGACATACTTCTGAGAAATTTAAATTACGTTTCAACTAAATAAATAAATTATAGGTATGGAAAAAAGTATCTTTCGAAAGCAGATAATACTAATATTGATGATTACTAATGAAAAAAAAAAAAAAAAACAAAACAAACAAAAAAAAAACAAAACAATATGCTTAGTGAGTGTAAATTTAAGGAACATTGATTAAATACTAGTGGGATTAAATAAATAAATATATAAAGAAATATATAAAGAAGCAATTGAACGTTAAATATTAATTGATCAAATCATAAAATTAAGATATATATAAATATATATATCGGTAGAATGAAAATATTAACATTTTATAAAATCTATATTCTGCCTGTAACATATATTTATTAATTAACAACAACAAAAGCATTCATAGATTTTCCTTTCCCAATAAATGAGATCATTTTGGCAGGAATAATTATGAAAGGCCACAACTCAATCCAAGCTTTGTTAAGCAAATCTAATAAGTATAAGAGAACTAATTAATTCAGCTATCACTTTCATCACTATCTTTGCGATCTTCGTGAAAGTCACGATTTAAGCCTCGGATTTGTACATACTGAACTTTCTTTCGTCGTAGTGATGAAGAAAATAAGGGATGTAGAAAAAGCGATTCCACTTCTTCGAGAGTTTTTCCTTTTGTCTCCGGTAATATTAAAATAAATAAGATGAAACCAACAATGCCAAATCCTGCATAAAGGTAAAATGCACCTGAAATCAAATTATATTACCATTAAGAGTATTTCAGAATAACAGAAATTAATCTTAGAAATATACAATTTTTTTTTTTCAAAAAAATTTACAACTCCAACTTGCGAGCTCATTATTATAAATTCGAAAGTGGGAGCTTTTATTTTTTACATTCATTTATTTATATTTTATTTTTTTATTATTAAATATGAATTTAATAAGAATAATATAATAAATTAATTGTAAGTTTGGTTGTTAATATTTTTTTCCCTTGTTGCAGTTTTAACGCCACAATGCATTAAGGGAAATAAAAGAACGAAAATAGTAATATTTATTTAATATTAATTGTTTTGAAAATAATGTTGATTTTTAATTTATTTTTTATTTGAAAGAAGAAAATTCGAATCAACAAGTCACAAGTCATTTATGTAATATTATTTTGATTAGCAAACATTGATTATATTTAACATATATGATGCATATACCCATATATAACATATATATTAATTGTGGTAAAAACATAATAATAAACTTGTTCCCTGTTGGTTAAAATGTGTTGAATTGAATAATTCTTATTTCAATTATTTATATTTAATATATATCAATTGTACATCTTAATAAAAATTTGTCTTATTTAAATGATTAAAGTTAAAGGTTAAATAGCTTTATTTTTCCGAAAAATCTGGTAAAACTATCATAAAACATATTGTTTAATAGGAATTTTACCTTCGATTGATAAAACTCTAGTCAAAGTTAAAAATGTCATAGAAATGATGAGATTAAAAATCCAATTTGTAGATGTAGCAATACTGGTACATGAACTGCGTGCCCACATCGGATAGATTTCAGAATTAATTGTCCATGGCATTGTTCCCATTCCTGGTAAAATATGATTAAATGAATAAAAATAAAATAAGTTTCTGAATTGTTTATTTATAAATTATAAATAAATTAAATCTGAAAAATTTTACATTTAATTTTAATACATTGATATAAACGAACCTGGTGCAAATAATAATAAATAAAGGCAAAGGGAGGCGATAATGATCCATGAGAAGTGTGATGGACACCAATCATAATTAAAATTAGAAACATTTTCTGGCACACTACAAGGTCCTGACAATGGCATATTCGATGTGGTATTGACTTTCCAACATGAAGTAATGTTTGATGTTTCATAACAAAATCCACAATCGTTTACACTTGAAATACAGCCCGAACATGTACTGCAAATGTCAATAATAAAGAACTAATAATCAACAAAACAATTATAATGATTATGTATGCTTACAATAAAATAATTTTAGTCATCATCATAAGAAATTATCTTAATTTGAATAAACATTTAATATTTTTTAACAAAAGTTGGAAAAAATTTCCGATAACAAAAAAATATTGAAATTAACGAATACACACACACACCTTTTATAAATATAAAAAAAAAAGGTAAAATATAATTTTTTTATATACATATCAGTATAAAGAATTGAGATAAGAAAAGATATGAAATTTGAAAGAATGAGACTATACTATGAGATTTTAATCTAATTTTTCAAATTCAATATAAAACAAATTTTGGAAATTATATATTTATGCTTTACTTTTTAGAAATTTGTTTAAGATTTTATTTTTTTTTAGCAATTTAACAATTTGTTTATTAAATTAAAATGTTGAATTGAGAAAAAGTAAAATTTATTACTTGAGAATTCCACAATCCCCGGTTGCAGTGATTGCTGGTGAATACATGTTCATTAAACGAAATCCAACTCCAAGAGTCACCAAAGAGATTACTACCCCTGTAAGTAGAGAAAATATATACTTAAATCTGTGTAACATATTATAGGTATAATTTATAATAAAAATAATTATCCATTTTTTTACCTCCCAAAGACCATAAAACGAGTGGACGTCTTCCAATACGGTCAACGAGAAGAAGTCCGATAAAAGTACAAAGAAAATTCATGCCAGCTGGTAATGCAGCCAGCCAAATTGCCATTGATGGATCATTGATGCCTGCCATTTGTATAATACTTGCACTGTAATACCTAGAAAAATAATTTTCTTTTATAAACTTGGTAAGTAATTGAATTTTATTTATTCTTTAAATAATTTGTTTATTAATAAATAATATTCAAATAAAATAAAACAAATGAATTCATTTGGAATTATACTTTTTTTTAAATGTTTCTTATTTTAGTTCAATTTCCAGTTATAAATTAAATAAATTGTTTTTAATAAGTGCAAAATATCAAATTTATTTGAATAGTGATCATCAATGAGAATAAAAGTTTTTGAAAATTACATGACTGTGTTTATTCCAGTGACTTGTTGTATTGCTTGTAGAAGACATCCAATAAATAAAGCTCTACGTACTGTAGGCGTCACAAAAAGATGTACAAAAATCGAATGTCCTTCTAAGCCAGTTGGTGTCTCTTCAGAAATTGCAGCCTTGATGGTTTCAAGTTCCAATTCAATTCTTGAATTGGGTGCACGAATTGAACGTAAAACTCGAAGTGCCTCATCAAATCTAATTATATAAAAATAGTGAGATTATAAATATATATTTATATATAATAATTATTTCATATTTAATAAAGTACCTTTGTTTTGATACAAGCCATCGAGGACTTTCAGGCATTCCAAGAAATCCAAAAAATTGAATAGCAGCAGGAATAGCAGCCAGGCCTAACATATACCTATATAATAAAAATAAATTAATAAAATATCAATCGAATAGTAATGTTTAAATATATTTTTATTATATTAAAAAACAATACTTAATTTCCCTTATAGATTATATTTCCAAAGGATAAAGAAAAATAAATATTTACATTAGTCAGCATTCAATTATTCGATTAGAAGTTTCTTCTTTTAAATTAGGAGATCTTGACAAGATTGCTTGGGCAAGGGTATTTGATATCGTTGAATGGTGCAGTCTTGTTTTGTATTTTTAATGAGAAGATAAATTTTTATCTTCAATTTGAACCCAAACAATCTACGGGTTTGTAAGGGATAAACACCAGCTGCCGAACAATTATTATTTCGACAATTTTTTCGGGAATTCCGAAATTTGAATTTTTGAATTTCACGAATGGCAAGAATCAGGTTTTTAAAGATCTATGTATATATATATTTAAAGAAAAAAATGAATTTAAACTTAATAAATATAATATTTTCATAATAATAATTAATTCAATTTTTTTTTGTGTTTTAAATTAAAAGATGTAAAGTGATTTTTAAAAACAATTAAGAGATACTAGGATTGTATTTTATTTATTCATTTATATTATTATTAAAAAGCAGGAGACGTTTGCACCTCCAACCATCAAATATGTATGTGAAGGCTCCACAAATGAGAGCAGCGACAAGTTGACCCCCAGTAATAAATGACGAGTTGATTGTGACTAAATGTCCACGAGAATCAGGTGGGGCACACTCAGCAATCATCAAAGGCACTGTCATACTATCTAGTCCTAAGAAAGTAAATAAAAATATGAAATAAAAAAAAAGAGAAAATAAAAAAATAAATTTAAATAAAAATATAATTTAAGAAATTATTAAAAATAAATTATATAATAATTATAAGAGGTTTGATGAAAATAAATTTAAATTCAAAACACAAGGAACATCTCATAATGTCTGCGGATTGTACAAATATAGTCATTAATTTTAAAAGTTTCGATTTCATTAAATTTGTTTTATTCTATTTTATTGTATTTAACGATCATTACAATATTTAAAAAATAAAAAGTAATCAGAGAAAGTAAAAATAAAATGTAATTGTATTAATTGTAAATTAATTAATATTAAAAAAATAAGTAGAAATTTTAAATTTGTTAATTAAAATTAAATAAAAAATAAATTAAACGGGAGAGAGAAATCAAGAAAAATAAATAAAATAATAATAATAATAATAATAAAGAAAAGCATATCGAAAAAATGACTTAAGTTAATTTTCTAAGTCTTTTGTATTTTTAATCTGACCTCCAGCCTATGGCGGATTGGGAAGCGCAGATTCCAGCCACAGAGGAGGCAGACAATTGACCAAAAGCGATGAACAGAGGATATTTGAACGTTATTTTTTCCTTCAAGTTAACGGTAGCGGTTTCTGACCAGTATAAAGGAACCGAGGCTGAGCTGAATCCTGCAAAGGCCGTTTTTATGCAAAGTCTCTCTCCCGTCTATTAAAAATATTAATTATGTTGTAATAACAATAATCCGCTTACCAATACCAATTCCTACAATAATACGACCAACAAGAAGTAGCACCTTTCCATTAGCTAAACACATTATCACTGAACCAGCTGTGAATAATATACTTGCAACTAATATTACAGGTTTTCTTCCAAGTATATCTGAAAATTCAGAAAAATTAGAAAATTAATTTCATTAATTAGGAAACTTTTGATATTAATATTTATATTTTGATATATAGGTATTAATTAAATACTCTTCTTCCACCATCCAATGTGCTTTTACTTTATTTTATTTCCATTTTTACCGACCGACGATAGTAAGGGAGGTATTGTTTTCACACCAAATTTCACATGTGGAGATTTTTACATATCTCCACGAATCATGCATTTTCTTAAGAAAAAAGTATTTTAGCATGATGTCTGTCCGTCCGTATAGATGTGTACAGCCTGAACGGCTCAACGGATTTTGATGAAATTTGGTATATTTACTTAATGCATCAGTGGGATGAATTGATCAACTTTTGGTGCAAATCCGGAAACCGGAAGTGGTTACCGATCGACGATAGGAAGGGAAGGGTTATTTTCACACCAAATTTCACATGAGAAGATTTTTTACATATCACCACGATACATGTACTTTGTATTGGTTTTATCCTCGAGAAAAATCATCTTTATTAGTTTTTTGTCAATTTAAAATTATACGACGTCATCCAACCATTAATGACGTCACAATCTGGTCTTACATATATATTATAAATAAAATAAAATTAAAAATATTTATGTTATATCTATATCTGTTTATTATTACATTAATAGATATATTTAATTATTTGAAATTGTTTCTGTAGCTGGAAATTAATTTACTTCAAACCGTCGGTCGGTTCGGACATGGCCACAGGTCAACTTATATTTATTATATTTAAATAAAAATGAAAATAAACTAAGCGGAAATGATGACTTAAATTTTACTACATATTATGTTGTTTAACATCAGAGCCGTAAAGTAGTAGATTATAATATGAATATTTATATAGATTAAGAGAATAAGTAATGTATAGTAACAAATAGGATTAAAGATTTATAAAGTAGATAATAAAAATTCATATTTATATAGATTTAATTAATAATATAAAAGACGAGTGAGTATAGAAGAACCTTTTTAAAATATTTATTAGAAATATTTTTAATTAAATATCATAGAATTTGTTTAAAATGTAAAATTCTTTTGGTCCTTAAACACTTGATTTTTCTAGGTACCATATTTGACTCAGTGATTGTAGAATATCATTCATCTTTTACCTTAATTTTCCTTAATAAAAACATAAACCCAAAAATTATAATATTTAGCGATTAACAAAAGTTAATAAGCTATTTATAAAGAAGTATATAAATAAATACAAATGTCATTATTCTAAAATTTTAATTTTTATAATTTAGATCGGGTTTTCTCAAACTTTCCAAATTTTATAGCACACAAATTTGAAACAAAAATATAAATACGATCATTAAACAATTTCAATGAATTCAAAAAGGAGTGTTTTTAATCAAATAATACAATTTTTTTTAAATATTAAATAATTTATACGGAAATGAACTTTTAACTTGCAATAGAATTTATTTAATTTTTTACTCTAAAAATATTATAATGTGGTATTACCAGTAGTACATTTTAAAATAGTTATAAAACCACGGATTTAGATGATAAAACTAATAATTATAAAAATGTCTTAAAAATAACCTGCTAGCCATCCAGCAAAAAGAGAAAAGAACCAAGCAGCTGCTATAGTTGCAGACACAATCGCTTCATGCCATTCTGTGCTAAGTTGGAATTCCGATCTAAAAAAACAACGTAAATCTTAATATATTCTTAATTAAATGTATTATTATAAAATACTTACTTGATGAGTATCATTGCTCCTGATACAACACCAGTATCATATCCAAATAAAAACCCTCCTAATGTGCTAAGAAATGTTAATAAATAAATAAAAGTTTTAGGATGTTGTAGTGGAATCATATTGCTCGTTGACTCGGCGATATCCGAATCAAATGAATATGAAGATTGCATTTTTTACATTTAATGATGATAATCTTTTAAATTAATCGTGGGTTGGTATTAAGTGAAATACATTTATTGAAATAGAGATTAGCAGGATTTTCTCAATTGATTCAAATTGCCGCAAATAAGAATTGTTACATGTCAAAATGTAACAAATGTCAAAATGACAGATAAAATTCTAAAAAATCATACGGACAATTTTCAAAGTCTAAAATAACCAAAATATCTTTGAAAATATACATTTAAATAAAAATTCAATTGGAATCTAATTAAATTTTAATAAATTATCCACGAAAATAATTAATTTTAAATAAATTTCGTCATATCAAAAAACCAGAGTAACCAACATCAAATCTAGTTACTTTTCAAAATCACTTACTGAGTACGAAATTTAAACAATTTATATTATTTCTATTTTTTCTGTTGTTTAAATAAATAAATAAAAACATTTTATATATATTTTATTATTTTTCAGTAAAAGAGAGTGTTTATTTAAAGTGAACCAATAAATAATAAATTTGCAGATTTCTTTTATTATAAGAAATTATTATTAAAATTAAAATATAATAAATACTCAAAAGTCTCTTGTACATTAAATTTGTTTGTCTATGTGGCAAATATAAAATATATACAATATATTTTTTATGACAGGGAGGCAATAGTTAACAATGGTTAGAAAACAAAATATAGGTTTCTTTTCTTATTTTTATTTCTCTATTTTTTCCCAAAATTCAAATTTTTTATTTATCATATTTCTCTTTATTATTTCTATTTTAACTTATTTTTTAATATTAAAATAATTACATTTATAAAATATTAGAAGTATCATTGTTTTATGTAATGTCGGATTATCCATTAGGCAGAGTAAACAATTGACTCCGACCAGAGCCCGCTCTTTTTGGCTGAAAACCGGGCTTTTTTCCGGGGTAGCAAACCTAAAGGGTGTCATTTTGGTTATGAATGTAATAAATTTTATGAATATACGGGTTGCAATTTATTTTATTGCCAGGGGCGCGGTAAATGCTAGAGCTAGCGCTGATTCCGACGCTTTATAGGGGCCCCGCAACCCGCAACATTAGATTAAACTATATATAATATATATATATATATAACACAAAATTTAATGTCCTAAAAGAATTAACTGCCAAAATATTGAGAAAACTAAATATATAAATATATAATTATTTTTACAATTTTTTTTTATGTAATAAAATTATATTATTCTGAAAATTCTTGTTTAATAATTATATTCAGCAAATTAGTTTTCCGAATATTCTACTGAATAAGGACCTCATCTTATTTAATCCAACACTAAATTGATGTATTGAATTATTTAAATTACCCATTCCTTATATAAACGTCTCGTTTGTCTAATAGGCTAAACTTGTTTTTCATCTCCTCTTCATTAATAATCAACATTTTTCTGATTTTTTTTTATTTTATTATTTGTTATTTTTTATGACTCATTTAATAATTTACATTGGAAATCAGGTATCATTAAAATAAAACAAAATTATTTAGAATTAATGTATTCACAATTTCTGAGTATATAGAATGATTTTTTTTGTCTATAAATGACAATCTCATAGGCTATCTTAAACATATATATGAATATTTGAAACTCATGTTAGTTTGAAAACTTATAACTCAAGAACGGTTGAACAGATTTTTTTTTGATACTTTTTTGAGCAATGAATGCTTAAATTGTTAATACAATCAATAAATACAAATATTTTATAAATATTATAATAATTGTTAAAACCTGCTATTCTAAATTTAAAATAATTTATATTTAATGAATAATTTACTTTTTTTATATGATAAGAGTCCATTTCAATTGGTTTCAATCAGGGATTCTCAACGGGTTCCAGGACCCCTTGAAGGAGCTTTGGATACGGTCGGTAGGTCCTGAGGGGGGCTAATTCGGGTCGATGACGAAATTTCCTCTTTCAATTACTATAAAAAAAGACTTATTTACAAAATAAAAACTAACTAAAAAAGTAAATACAATCACTTGCCAAGTATTTATTAAAGTTATATTTATCAGACCTTTATCTATTTCGATAATCGTCCATGTTTTAAGGTATTATTTAAATAGTTTTAGATTAGAATTTTTGCTTTAAATTTTGCCATCTAAATAAAATACAATTTAACTTAAATATTTTTTTTTTTTGTGATTGAGTTAATTTTTTGTAAATGAATATTTTCCAATAATTTTTCTATAATAAAATATTTGATAATATTTATTAGCTATACGTATATTAACGTTTTCGAAAGTTTTGAAATTTATTATTAATCAAAATTAGAACCTAATATAAAAAAACATCAAATTACAGCCCAACCGTCAGATTAATTTTTTATGTTAGGAATGCATTTATGACATTATTTATTTATAAAATATTGAATTGTAAGTTTTGTTCAATAATATTAGTTCTACTACTACTTATATCAGGGGTGGGCAAATACTTTTAAACTCGGGCCAAAATGAAATTTTCAAAATGTCTCCCGGGCCGGAGGTCCATATTTCTAAAACACCAAACCGGGACATTTATAAAAAAAATTTACCTTTTTTTTAGAGCCATATTGAATGAAAGATCGAAATAAGAGCCAAACTTTTTTAACGGGCCGGCGGGCCGTATAAAACAAGCAAAAGGGCCAGAACCGGCCCGCGAGCCGGCTTTTGCCCACCCTTGACTTATATAATAAAAATGTTTACTTTGTTGTAAAATTATTAAAAATATTATTACTTATACTTTATTAAATACTCATAGTTCTATGTTAAACTTTATTAATATACTTATACTCAGTGGCGTAACTAGGGGGGAGCAGGGAGGACATATGTCCCAGGGCGCCATATTTAGGGGGCGCAAAATTAGGGAAGCCAATTTGGAACAAAAGAAGAATTAATATTTAAAGTTAAACTGTATTTTGTGTAAGTCAATAAATATTATTTAAACGCTTATTAAAATCTGTTAAACCTGTTTCGTTATTCGTCATTAATATTCTTTAAAAAAAAATTAAATTATATATATATATATATATATACACGAAAGGGGGCGCTGATTTCTCAGTTGCCCTCAGGTGCAAGAACCTCACGGTACGCCACTGCTTATACTGCATCAAATAATAGGCCTCTAGAAGAACGAGAAGTAAGTTTAAAAAAGATCGACGTAGAAAAAAGGTTGGGAAACTATAGTTTAAATTATCATTTATAAAAAGTATTGTAAATATTATCTCAATAAGGAACTTAATAGTTGACTTCGATTCCGTGACGTCATCATAACTTTATGTCAAAGAATACGACTTTATGTTTTAGTGAGAAATTTAAAATAAACAATGAACATAATTATATTTTAATTAAAAATACAATTATAAATTTGTAAAATATTTATTTTTATGTTTAATAAAGATAAAGCTATAAAATAAAAATCTTTTAGAAAAATTGTACAGTAATCAGAAATGTTATCCTTTTTATCTTTCATTATGAAATTTGGAGATTATAAAATATATTACACCTCAAAATAACGTTTCTTTTAAACGGTTTAGGTTCTTTTCAGTTCACTAATTATACTATATTATAATTTTATGATGAGTATCTTCTATTTATCTTTCTTTGGCTTGTAGAGAAATATTATATTCATTTCCCTCGAACGATCGAGGTTGTATTGCTTGCTCTTTTCGCTTGTTGGCTTTTTCTTCTTAGAGGATGTCCCTTAGCATAAGGCCTTCGTGCATTGGTGCTCAAATAATAAATACCACGTGCCCTACAATCCAAGATTTCATGTTATACTAGAAATAGATAAAATAAAACAATAAATGCAAAAATTGAAATTTTACTCACGTATGCGGAGTGTCTTCACCCATTACAACGTATTGGTCAGCAGGGGGTTGACAAAAGCCAATGAAATAAAGAAATTGATTGGAACAAGGGGCGGCCCAAAAGCCAGCTTTGCTATTGATAGATTCAATATAGTAAGGGGTTACTTTGGTGTGATCACATGCCAGAGCCTCTGCAAATAGAATTATTCAAAATTAAGTTAAATATTAGAATTAATGATTGCTCGTTTCGTTTGCTAGCTTTAGGATTTTCATCGACTATTTAAGAAGACAACCTCATTAATTTATATACATTATATATATAATATACTATATGGTGTTTGGCATAAGTCAGTTAATCGAATATGCAGTGTTGTTGGAACAATATAAATCATATTCATTTCCTACAATTAATTAACATAATTTGTCACACAACTTCTCCCCATTATTGTATATGTTCAAAATGTTGTACATTGTTGTTTGAACACTTAACACAACGTTAAAATTCTCATTTACATATCTTGTCCTACAATTTCTCACCATTATCAAAAATGTATTGTTCTAACACAGCACTGCATTTTCGGTTAAATCACTTATGCCGGACTCTCTAAATATTATTTAATTATTTTTATTTAATTAATATATATATATATAATAAAATATTAAATAAATGAAACTTATATTTATCATTTTTTTACTATCTCGCCAGGTTAAGACAAATGTCTCTGTGTATGTGTGTGTATGTAGACAAGATTACACAAAAACGGTTTGAGCTAGAATCATGAAATTTGGTATACGGGCATTATTCAAAATTCGTAGTTTTCTATAAACTTTTCAGAAATGTAGCTCAACCGGAAGAGGGTCATTATCTACAAAATTTTGATTTTTTTTTCTTCTAAATTGAACCATAAAAATAAAGATATATGTTTGATAGTTTTTCACATGATTAACAATTGTATAAAACTGCTATATATAGAATTTCAGTTTGATTGAATCACTGAAAGTACCAGAATTAATTTTTTAACACTGCAAATCACGCGCCAACACGTGACGTGGTATCATCAAAAAAGAGCCAAACATGGGATGGTTTAATATATATTATTTATTAACTTTAATTTATAAATCTTTTATTATTTATAATTTATTTATAATTTATAATTAATTAAATTTAATTTAAATATAATATATGTTATTTAATCCAATTCAAATTGCGAGATAGTCGAGTGGAGACACTCCAGCTTATTTCATTCTACTTTTAATTTTTGATTTTTTAGGATAAGTTATTTTTTTTGATAAGTATTCCAGAGATATTATTTTCTATTTTTAAATTTATTTTAAAATTAAATATAATTAAAATTAATACTGTTTTCCTGTCTTTTTACTTGATGGGATCTTTTAATTTAATTTTCTTGATAAATTTAATGAAAATTATAATATTTAATTAATATTATTTCCTTTGTTTTTTTTTTACTTGATCAATACTAACTATAATATATAACTACCTAAAACAATACTTACGTAATATATTTGTATTGGCGCATCCTGGTTGTGTGGTACCTCCATTGACATAAAAATCCACGTGACCGTTCGGGCCCCACTGGCCAAGGACCCCAGCCCCGGTATGGATAACATCAATAAAGTGAGCGTCAGAGGGGTCCAAATCCCGAGATTTATTCGAACCCATATAAAAGATAATTGTCGGATCTAATCCTAAAAAAAATTAGTCATGCTTTTAGAATGAAAAATAATTCTTAAGATAATAATAATTATCTTGGCGTATCTTAAAGCACCATAATATAATTTACCAGTAATTCGACCTAATTTACCGACATTTACATAATTGGCGACTAAGCCAGCAATATGTGCTCCTATACTATAACCGAGAAGATGTAATTTATCAGGAGGCACCCCGCCTGGATGTTCACGAAGATAATCGACCAATTGACCGATGCATTGGGCGCAAAAACGAGGTGCCCATTCCATCTGTTTAATGCACGGTTCAATGACTAGTGTAGAATAATCTACGATAATAATATTGTAATTTCCACGTGTGAAATAAGCTAAAACAAATCCAATTATATTAATAAATATATCAATTTTTAATAATAATATATATTATCTACATATGACATTTTCACATCTCCTCAACATCTTTATTTTTTCAAATTATACAATAATGAATTTCATAAATTTAATCGTAAGCAAATGTTGAAATATTTTAATACAGGGTTATCATAAAAGAATGGTGCGGTTTCAGTAATTCGTAGGAAGATTATAGGGAAATTTCTAAATGTTATATTGGTATCTCTGAAAGCCTACAACCCAAAAGTTTGTTTATAACCTGTTCTAACCTCAACATTAGTTCTTGTACTGTTGTTGCGGTGAGTTACTATGTTCTCTGTTAAAGATAAAGCAAAGTGTGTTTTATTGATGGCTGAATTAAAATCCGTAATTTTAGTTCAATGTGCGTTCCGACTTGAATTTGGAAGAGATCCACCACACTTCAGTGCATTGGTCACGGACGCTTTGAACGAAAAATTTGGAGATCAATGGATAAGCCAGCAAGGACCTATACTGTGGCCTCCGAGGAGTCCAGACCTGACACCTTGTGATTTTTTCTTGTGGGGTTACATCAAAAACATTGTCTATTCACAAAAAATTCGCGACCTGATCTACTTAAAAAACAGGATTAATGAAGTAATGACAACGTAGAAATGTTAGCGAATGTTTGGAGAGAAGTTGATTATCGTTTGGACATTTGTCGAGCGACTAAAGGCGCCCATATTAAAATTTATTAATTATGTAAAAAAACTGTATGAGACGACAAATTAGATTAATAAACAACATTAATTGTAAATAATTATGTTTTTCTTTAAACAATGTTCGAAACCGCACCATTCTTTTATGATAACCCTATATTTATTTATTAAAAAAAATTCAACATAAAAATATAAATCTTAATAAGAATAATTTTTTATAAGTTACTTATATACAATTACAAAAATTTGTTCCTTTTAAAAAAAATCTGTCAAAAAATTATTACATAGAAAATAAATTCAACTTGATAGATTATAATTATGGAAGGGAATTTTATTTACTTAAAAAAATTTAAACATTCATACCCACATATATAATTATAATTTTTTTTAGAAAATTAAATTGAAATTTAAAATAGAAATTAATTTTAAATAATAATAATAATATAATAATAATAAATACTTTATATATATATATATATATATATAATTATAATATTTCAACATTGATTATTTCGATTGATTATGAGGCAAATAGACAAACACCGACACCAATTAGTATATGATTTAATTTACCATCTCTTAGATCTGTACTAGGGGCGTAAACACGACCCCCTTGAAAACCATGTATGATTATTTTCGTAGGATGATTATTATTAAATTGTGATCTATATAATGAAGCTGGATTTGATGTATCTAATAATTCTGGATAATCTTGTGTTGTCCTGAAATAAAAGAAGAGAAAAAAATAAAATAAATCAATCAAATTGAATATTATAATATAAACAATTTTTTTTTTTAAATACACAATATACATTAATATATTTTATGAAAAAAAACATATACCTATGTATAAGAAAATTAATTAATCTCTTAAGTAATATCTTTTTGTTGAATATTTCTCTTAATTAAATAAAAAAGTGAGACTATTTTTATACTGTTTAAATACGTCTATACATGCTTTATTAGGTAATAATTCATTTTCAAAGCGTAAAAAAAAAACGGGTGAAAGTATTGATCGATTGGAGTAGAAATTTTGTTGATGTAGTTTTTGTAAAATCAAGTGAACTTGGATAAATTTATTTTCTTCATTTTTTTTTTTTTTGTATAAATTTAAATTAATTAATATAAAGGAAAAAAAATATAGAATTATAGTACAGGTATTATATAATTATTTATCTATCCAATTCATTTATTTTTATCTCATTTCTTTTTTCATAGATTCATTTCAAAAAAATATGCATCTTTGATGACCTTGAACGTCCACGTCTATTGTTAATATTTAAATTCAAATTTTTATTCTTAAGAAAAAATCAATTTATTATTATTATTATTTTTTTTAATTTAATATATAATATAATAATCAGCATTTTTTAATATGAGTATAATTTCGTTTTTGTTAACATTGCCTGAATGGTATTTAAAGGTGAATTTTGAATTGGTATAACAAAAATATTGAGCAAAACAAATTTAATTAATTTTTAAAAAATAAATTCAATTTCGTAATATATAATATGTTGCAATGATTATCTAAAATTAAATTCAAAGAAAATATAACTTACTCAACATATATACGAGTATTATAAACATAAAGCAACAAAAAATTTAATTCCCATAGATCCATATATATATATGTCTTATACCGAATAAATTGAATGCTATTGGCTTATGTAAATTATATATGATATAATATATTAAATGCATTAAAATCCAATTAAAAGTGGAATCAAAGTATGTTACATTAATAATTCAATCCGAAGAATGTTCTACACTCTTTTTTTTTTGCTTTGTTACTTTCTATAAAATTAATTTCTCTAAAATTGTTTGTTTGTTTATTAATGGAATTAAAATAAAAAAAACAAAAAAACAAAGAATTTTTATTTGGAAAGGCCTCCATTCACATTTACTTATGAATTTTCCATTCATTTGAATATGAAGCAATGGATTGTGTACCTCGTGTAGAGGTAAAACTGAATACGATGATGGGGACAGGTGAAAGGGGGGTCGATGCACGATGTCGTGTTGTAGAGCTCTCGTAGCGATTTAACCGGCTTGACCTTCGGTCTCGGCGGCTCCGGTTTTCGGGTTTGGCCATTTATCCCTTCTACAATTAAACCATCACACAATTTCATCATCACCTTGGAATTATTTATTTATTTTTTATTATTATTAATTTTTTTTTAATTTTATATATATATAGATATATATATATATTGTAAAACACTAACCTACAAAGAAAAACAAGAGGACACCGAAAGTGAGAGTCCGAGGCAAAATGGAAAAAGCGAAGAGCACCGATATCATTTGCATAATTGCTGCTTCATTTCACTGTAAAGAAAGAAAAAATAATAAATCTTTAAAATGACTTTCACAATTTAAGTCCTAATCCATATGTATTATCTTAAAGTGGATCTTTAAAAAATATTAAATAATATTAATAATATATATTTTATATATGTATATTTTTTTCTTTATATATATGTGCCTATATTTCTACCTAGCTATTCAATTTATATACATATATATATTTATATACTGTTTATATTATAAATAAATATTAAATTTTTGCAATTATAATTTTTACATTATCCGACGAGTGTTATAGTCTGTTAAACTTGAAGTTGAGGGATCGAACCAGGCCAAGTTCATGTAATTTATAATTTAATAACAAATAAAAATAAAAAAATTGATTGAATATATAAAATAAAAATGATATGTAGTAAAATGGTCTAAAGGAAAAAAACAAAATAAAAAAAATAAAGTTCAATTACCAAAAAACTGTTAAATATCAAAATTCTTAATTCCACTTAATATTATTAGAATTTTTCAAAAAAATCTTTAAGCCAACTAAGACTATAATAGTTTGTTTTATTAAAAAAATTTGGTGAATATATATATATATATATATATATATATATATATATATATACCAAGTAATATATTGTTTCCGGTAAACATTTGCTAAATTAAAATAATAAATACAGTATTTGTTTTTTGTAATTTTATTTTTTCGTTAATTCGAATATAATATATATATTTATATGTTGATTTTATTGAACACATAGAATATTAATTTGAAGTTATATTATATACATATATTATTATATTATATACATATATTATATTATTATATTATATATGTATATAATATGTGAATGAGAGAGAGAGAGAGACTTTGGGCTTACTGCAGTGGTTTCCAACCTGTCTGTACCGGCGCCCTCCTTTTGTTAAAAAAATTCTTGCGCTCCCCTTAATTTTTGTAATAATCTAATTTCCTTTTTCAATAGTCGGGCACATTTCTGAAAGAATATAAAAACAGGGGTGGGCCATGGTTCAGAGCATCGCAAAATCATGTTACCTTTTTTTACCGACCGACGATAGTAAGGGAGGTATTGTTTTCACACCAAATTTCACATGTGGAGATTTTTACATATCTCCACGAATCATGCATTTTCTAAACAGAAAAAAGTATTTTTAGCATGATGTCTGTCCGTCCGTCCGTCTGTCCGTCCGTCCGTCCGTCCGTCCGTATAGATGTGTACAGCCTGAACGGCTCAACCGATTTTGATGAAATTTGGTATATTTACTTAATGCATCAGTGGGATGAATTGATCAACTTTTGGTGCAATTCCGGAAACCGGAAGTGGTAGTATTAGCGATCGACGATAGGAAGGAAAGGGTTATTTTCACACCAAAGGAGATTTTTTTATATATCACCACGAATCATGCACTTTGTATTGGTTTTATCCTCGAGAAAAATCATATTTATTAGTTTTTTCTTGATTTAAAATTATATGACGTCATCCAGCCATTCATGACGTCACAGCCTGGTCTTGCATATATATTATAAATAAAATAAAATTAAAAATATTAATGTTATATCCATATCTGTTTTTTATTACATGAATGGATATATTAAAATTATTTGAAATTGTTTCTGTAGCTGGAAATTAATTTATTTCAAACAGTCGGTCGGTTCGGACCTGGCCACAGGTCAACTTATTTTGTATTTTTTTTTAGAACCATATTAAGTTTGCGTTCTAATACCTTCGCGCCCCACAGATTGGAAAATGCTGGCTTACTGTGTTCCGCAGCACCCTAGTATCCTTGGCAACAGTGACACTGACAAAATCCAAAAAGCCCACAATCACCTACCCATTTAACCCAAAATCACTTCATTGACTCTTGATCACACAAAATAAGACCAAGAATCCAAAAAAAATTCTCACTTAAATAATTTCTCTTGAAAATGGCACTAAAATGGGCGCCGAAACCTCGAGACCCACAACCAATATCACAATCATATATTATATATATATATATATTTCCTCTATAATTTTTATAAAACATCTATTTTAAAATAAATGTTTAACGTTTATTTTTTGATATTATTAAATTCTATTAGAATTTAGTATATTCTTTGAAATTGAAAAAAAGATAAAATAATGTAGAAATTATTTCATTGTCTAAATTCATTGATTTTCATCAGATACCTTTTTATTTGAATGAATGGATAAAAGAGGGGATGATAAAAATGATACATTGGAAATATTCCAAATTGTTCTATATTAATAAGTTCATAAAAAGAAAAGATAATATTTTTGATTCTATTCCACTCTTATTTTGGCACAGTATAACCCAACTTAATAATAACTTTACTTAAAAAAAAAAAAGAATTAAATTACTTGGCATCTGATTATGAGTATGATATAAAATATTTTATCTTTTAAATCAATTTAATTATTATTTATTTATTTATTTTTATTACATACAACATTTACGAATTATATTTTCTTAAGAGTCTAGATATATTTTAAGCTCCACTGACAAGTCCAAAAAATACAAATTTTGTTTATGACTATTTAGCCAAAATCATAGATCACACCTTACATTCATAGAATCAATTGTTATATATTTTTTTAATTTTCATACCCTCTGGATAATAATTTTGATGAAATGAACCTCTTTAATGCTTAATAATAGGCGTAATAATTTAAATTTTGGAATATTATTATCCTTTGTGAATATGGAACCTCGGTCTTTAAATTTTTTTAATTTAACAATTAATTATAAAATATTTTTAATCAAAAGCTCAAACGTTCTTTAAAATACAAATATTTTTCATCAACTTTTTCAAGGATATTCAATTTCAATTATAATATGTTCATACCTTTTACATGTGTTTATACTTTATGTAAACACAAAAAAAAAAATGTACATAACGTAAGAGAAGAAATAATATAATTTATATTGTCTTTCTAGTATATATAAATATATACATCAATTTAATTAATATTTATTTATTTATTTTTATTACATTTATATTATTATTTCTTTAACACCCCCTCTCCAAAAAAAAAATGTATATATATTGGAATATTATACTTTCTTAAAATTTAACTATTCAACATTGTGTTCTAATGAATTAATTAAATATTTTAAATATTCATTTTTGTAAAAATAAAAAAAAAATTAATAAAAATAATAATGCGGTTGCTGTGATTGGATTTAGTTGGAAGAAATTTGTGAAAGGAATCTTTTGGATGTGCATATTCGGTTCTTTACCCAAAATACCATCAGAGGATGTGGTATTGGAAAATTCTCAAATGAATAATTAATCAAAAGGTATTATCGATCGGATCATGAAAATATGTTCTATTAAAATAGTGGTCACCACAAATTATTCGATATTTATTTTGTTCCCAAGTGTTACAAATATCATATTTTAAAATTACAAGAAGAATAGTTTTGAAATTTTTATATTTTATTTTATAATAAAAGATTCCATCTATAATATATATACATATATATATATATATAATTTTAAAATTTATAAATTCTTTATGAAGTATTATCGGAAATACCAGAGAAAAAAAATATAAAATTAATTTTTTGTAAAATAATAAAATTAATTATTAAATATTTCACGATTTCTTACATATTTTTAATATTCATTCCTCCATCCAACATTAATGTTAATATAAACATTTGTGATTAAATCATAAAAATAATATTTATTTAATAAAAAAAAAAATAAAGTATTTTTTTTAAACGAATTCATTGTAAAGTTTCTTGGTCTTTTCATTTTTAATTTTTTTCAAGAAGCTTTAAACAATGAATTAATTTATTTTTGATGGCCATTCACTTTACTTCCAAGATCTGGGTAGTATTTTCGCCTAAACATCAAAAAAGTCGAAAGTATCATAATTTAATATTATAATCAATTAATTAATTTAATGAGTTCACTAACAGAAATAATACTTTCATTTTTTTCTTATAAATAAATAATACTCTATTCATCTTAAAGATTTTTGCTATCTCGCCAGAGATAGTATTGCGATCATAAACATTTTTGATGTCGAGATTTTGATGTTTTATACGTTTTGAAGGTCCCTGAGTCATTTTCACTAAGGTTGAGAAAAATGTCTGTGTGTGTATGTAGACAAGATTATGCGAAAACGGTTTGAGCTAGAATAGTGAAATTTGGTATTCGGACATCAATCAAAATTCGTAGTTTTCTATCAACTTTGAGAAATGTAGCTCTTTCGGAAGAGGGTCATTACCCACCAAGTTTGGATTTTTCCCCTCTAAAGTGACCGTAAAAAAAAGATATATGTTTGATAGTTTTTCACATGATTTAAAATTGTATAAAACTGCTATATATAGAATTTCAGCTTGATTGAATCGCTGAAAGTACCGGAATTAAGTTTTTAACACGTCGACTGGCACTCACGCTCCAGCACGTGACGTGGTGCCATCAACAAAGAGCCAAATACGCGCAGGTTTAATATATATTTATTAATTTTAATTTATAATTTATAATTAATTAAATTTAATTTAAATATATATGTGTTAATTAATCCAATTCAAATTTGCGAGATAGACGAGTAAAGATACTCCAGATTTTTTTTATTTATATAATGATTTTAGTTTTATTAATTTTTAATAAATTTCATTTAATTATCAAAATGACTAATTGACCTTTCAAAAGTGTATATTTTCAATATCATATAATTTGTTCATTTATTTTATATATCTGATGATTAAAAAAAATTGTTTTTATATTATTACACATTATTTGCCACAAATTTACAATGTTAGAATTTATGTTGTTAAATAAGTGTACATAAACTTGTGAAATTAGATTTATATGCTTATAATTAATTTATTATTATATATTATTATAATTGTTATTATTATTCGTTTAACACCCCCCCCCTCTTCAAAAGTCCATAAATTGGTTGCGCATTCAAATTAATGAAGTACTAATATTAACAAGTACCTAAAAAAATAATTAAAATAAAATAATTAATTAAATGAAATGAACAAATCTATCAATCTAAAATGAAAAATTAAATATTGAAATATATTTTTATACTTAAAAGTTTATTTTTTTATATTAATTTTAAATTAAATTAAAAAAGATAATTTTATTTTATTTTATTTATTATTATTATTATTTTTAAAAAGCAAACATTAAATATTTACTAAGTATTAAATATTCTTGAAATAGAATTAATTTTGAATTGATTCAATTTTTTTTTATTCAAGTTTAATCTCTTGAGATATTTTTTTTATCTTAGATAAAAACTTAAATAATTCTTATAAACTAATATATATATATATAGATATATAATAATAAATAAAATAATCTTCTCCGAGAATTATTTATTTCTTATTTAAGGAAAAAAATATATATATATATTATTTTTTAAACTTGTAGGTATATAGTTTATAGTGAATATTATAATGGCAACCAAACTCTAGTGTGAATAAGGATATTTTTGATGATTAATAAATATAATGTGAAAGATTTGCGTTTATTATTTTGTGTTTGTTTAACATTAAGAGTGTGTGTTAATAAAATGTATTCATGTTAGTGATAACATATATATTCCCTTATCGATATTCATCCATCCAGAGGTCTACCTAGGGTAAATGGCGGCAAAAACACCCATCTTGCGACACTCACCGGTTAGAGCAGGGGTGAGCAACCTTTTTAACCCACGGGCCAATTTAAATTTTAAAATTTTGTGGCGGGCCGCACTTAGTAATAATTTACAAAGCTTTATATATATACTAATAAACATTATAATATTGTTTATAAATAATCGAGACGAATAATAAAATTCTATTTTAGAAATGCTCGGCGGGCCGCAGAAAAATCTTTAAAGGGCCACATGCGGCCCGCGGGCCGCGGGTTGCTCATCCCTGGGTTAGAGGTATGATGTTTTTTTGGGAACAAGATATTTCATCTTAAAATTTTTTCATTTCTAGTAAAGCCTCCTTTTTGTTTATATAGTTTTTAATATTCATATTTGTAACTATATAAATATTTTTGAGTTAGGCGCATTTTCGCGCCCCTTTTTATTTGGCGCCCATGGTATGTGCTATGCTTTCGTTACGGAACTTATACTCACCCAATTATTATTATTATTACTGCTATTAATATGAATGAATGCTTGGAGTTTATTAATAAATTTATAGACTTTTTTTAGATAATATTTTTTTTTTATATATATTTTTCCTAAATATTTATTGAAATTAAAAATACAACTTGGATTGTTTCTAGAAGTGAATGATTCCTTTATTATTATTATTATTTTATGTTAACTGCTAATTTTAATTGCAATAAACAGTTAATCATTTTGTAATTTTCAATTCCCGGCTCGCCTGCCTTCTATTATGCAGCGTCTTTCTCTTAACCCCACGTTTATTCACACCAGTAAGCCGCTGTCATCGGCCACAGCTGATTTCAGTATGGTCTGTGATGGTCATCTTTCACTCATCAACCTCAATCACATGTAAATACATCAATTAATTTAATAATTAATTATTAATTATTAAATATTTCTTTTTGTTTTTTAATTTAGCAATTATTTATTTTTATATTTATTTTTAATAGAATGTATATAAATATATAATATGTATTACAATTGAAATAATTCTCAAAATATAATATTTATAAATAACTATACTTTAACTATAATTAAAATATTAATATAATACTTATAGAATTACCTACAGATACTTACACACATATACACAGATATAGAAACAAAAAAAAATATTTTACATACTTTTACTATAACACTTAAATATATTTGATTTTATATATTTTCTCCGATAATTTTCTTTAAATTAAAGTAAAAAAAATTAATTCTCCATCATTTTTAAATTTTTTAATCTAATATCCCTTTAAAATTATAAATTGTTTTTTTTTTAAATATTAAAAAGGTGTATTTATATATTTTTCATTATAATTAAATATTAACATTATTTCCATTCATATTTTAAAAAATGTCCTCTAAGAAAGTATATTTTTTATAAGTCTACTCTTTAATGACTACATATTATATCTGTATTTATATAATAATATTATTAACAAATATACTTAAATTTAAATAAATTGATTAGTTTTATAATTTATATATATATATATATATATATATATACATATAGTATTTAACATTTTTTCAAAATCAAACTATAAAAATGTTAAAAAACTTATTAATAAGTAAATCATATAGTATTCAAATAGCAATAATGAAAATGTGGAAAATCGTTAGAAAAATATTTAATTTAATTAAAATCCATTATTTTACTTTCACTTTCTATCACTGTTAAGCAATAAAATAAATTTATTTATATATATATATATATATATATATAAGGATAAAATTTTAAAAGATTAAAATAAAATAATATAAACATAATAATAGTTTGACTTATATACACTCATAAATAAAATAAAATAAAATTTTATAATTTATTAAATAAAAATATTAATTTTTTTTTTTAATTATTAATTATAAAAATTGATTATTATTTGTATGAAATTGAAATTAGAATTTTCATTTGTAAGGGAGCTTTCTTTTCTTTTCGGGGTGTTATTTGTTCAAGTAAAAAAAAATCTATCGAGTAGTATTAATTGTGAAAAGCACTTACCTTCTGCAAGCTCAGCTGCAGACTGATTTCACTGTGTTCGGTCACTAGTGTGTGAAAGTTATTCGGGAGGATCCTGTCACCTCCCAGACCCAGCTGGCCGTGGACTCCGCCAGTTGGTCGCGGCCGACGATCTTCAAGGATCCCGTCTTCCCCCATTCATTAGAGTTTCACTTTCTTTTAAATGCCATTCGAAGAAACAAAAAACATACAATTATCTTTTTAATCGTTTCTATAAATAGTTTTTAGTTAGAAGAAAACAAAACACACACATATATATATATATATTTGCAACACAAAAGAATGCAATGTTCAATGGCCAATTCGTTGAAAAGAATTATACTTATAAAATAAATAAATTTAAGATTTAGGTCTTATTAAAATTAAATTTTTTACTGGATTATATAATAGTAATAAGTGTCGGTAATTATTCAAAACAGTCTTTATGTCATAAATTTTGATAAAACTTTACCAGTGAGTTCCTATTTTAATTCGAAATAAAATTTTCTTATGCAATTTTTGCGGGTCGTTTCTAGTTTACGAGATAAAAAGGATTAAAGTTTGCCAGATTAGCTTATTATGAACCTCGAAATAGGATGTCATCAAGTAATGTTTTATTGTCTAATTCACTAATTATTCACTTATTCCGAATTTTCAGTTTTTTTTCGGTTCGGTTTGGATATAGGGAAATTATTTAATTAATTGATTTTTTAATTTTTCTACATCTAATCCGAACTGACACCCTCCCCCGTTTAAAATTAGTGGAGCCCTCTGATGGTCAAATTAATAAAACGTGGTAGCTAAATAGAATATCAATGGATCTATCTCTTAAACTAGAAGCGACCCGCAAAAATTACATAAGAAAAATTAAAAAGGGAACCTACTGGTAAAGTTTTATCCAAATCCAAGACAGAATGGCCAGTTTGAATAATTACCAAAGTGTCCTTATTAATTAATTAAATAATTTAAAATTTATTATATTACAATAAATTAAAGTAATCATTTATATATATTAATAAAAAAAAATAAGTTAAGAATGCTTGTTAAGTATATCAGAACAATTAAAAACAAAAAGAAATCCAAGACAATACAATTTTGTGTGATCAGTCTCTAAACCTAATCTTTCCCCTACTAAGGATAATTATCGGCATATTATTTATTTATAATTAATTATATAATAAACTATTTAACAACCCAAACAATTGCCTGCAGTTCCAATAAACGAGAACTCCTCCTGGAATGTTATATTGCTATATTATTATTATTATTATTATTATTATTATATCAACTATTAAGGTCATTAATGGCCCTCATTTATCATTTATCTTTTATGTTATTAATCTCTATTCATTCTTATTTATATTTTAGAGACCTTTTGAAGGTAAACAGTCATTTTTGCCTGGACACAGCCAGACTAGCAGTGCCAGGATAAGAAAAAGGATTTATTAATTTTAATAAAAAATACGATGTGAATCAAAACTTATCATTAGAATTGTCACAGGTGTAAATAAGCCGTTGATGTTTTTTATACGTTTTGAATGTCCCTGAGTCATTTTCACTAAGGTTGAGAAAAATGTATATATATATATATATATACATGTAGGTTGACAAGATTAGTCAAAAACGGTTTGAGATAGAATAATGAAATTTAGTACACGGGCATTATTCAAAATTAGTAGTTTTATATCAACTTTTGAGAAATGTAGCTCTTTCGGATGAGGGTCATTACCTACCATGTTTTTATTTTTTTTCCTCTAAACTGACCTTAAAAATAAAGATATAAGTTTGATAGTTTTTCACATGATTTATAATTGTATAAAACTGATATATATATAGAATTTCAGCTTGATTAATTTTTTAACACGCGCCAACACGTGACGTGGTCCCATCAACAAAGAGCGAAACACGCGCTTGTTTATTAAATATTATTTATTAATTTTAATTTATAATTTGTAATTAATTAAAATTAATTTAAATATAATATATGTTAATTAATCCAATTCAAATTTACGAGATAGCCGAGTGGAGACACTCCAGCTTATTTATCTTGTTCTAACTTAAAACAAATTGTCATATCAATACTTCATTATTAAAGTCATTTAAACTATTAAAATTAAGAAATAAATACTTTTTTTATTTGTAATAAAATAATTTTTAATATATAATTCTAGATATATTAAAAATGATTGAGCTATATATTCAGCATATATTTTGTGCGTATATAAATGGAATAGAATGGAATGAAATTAAGAAAAAAAATGAAGTAAAGAATGATCGATTTTTAATTAATTCTAATAATATTAGTTAAACCTGATATTAGAAATCACTCTGGTAAAATGTGAAAACAAACTTTTTCTGGTCCCTGCGCTTCTTTGAAAGGTTAATAATTAAATTATTAAATTTAATTTTCATCCCTAACTTCTACACTTTTTTTCCTCCATAAATCACACTAATATATTTATTCCATCAAACTTAAATGATTTCGTTCTACAGAATCTTATTTGGGTAGTAAATAATTTACTTCTATATTTATATTATTGATTGGCACTAATTGCAGTTATACATAGGTATATAATAATATTGTATCAAACGAATATATTTTATTTTTTTAAATTACAATGTTAATTTTATTTAAATATTTTAAATTAAACTAAATTACTTAGATCATTGATTAATCAAATAATTAATTGATATCATTTAATTATTTATTATTTTTTTAGAAGAAAAAATTAAATTTGAAAAATACATTTATATTTATGGATGTATAATAATTTTTAAGCGGCGTTAAATATGTGAGGAAATAAGAGGGATCTACTTTAGGATCAACTCCCACGTGAGATGATGGGTTTTTCTCTCCATTTCCAAATTTAAATTATATTATTTATACAACAATTAAACACAGGAGTAGCGGGTGTACCCTCTCTATGATCCAGATAGAGATCGGTCCACTTCAGGGAAGCAACCCTGCTCACGCAAGCCACGGCTTTTTCTCACCTTCCATTGAGGAAGTCGTGTCCCAAATCCTAATTAAATCCCATCATTCACCTATCTCCCTCCCCCTTCACTCCGGTGTAAGACTCTCGCGACAAGTAGCTGGATGTTTTCTTTGATTTCCCATCACAGTCTGTGACAGAACCCTTGAAGGCTGTCCAAAGGATAAATGCTTAAAAATATTTTTAAAACTTGAATTAAAATGACTAAATTATATTATCTTGGTTTTTATTTTTAGTTTAATTACTCAATTATTAATTACTACTACATTTTAAGTGAAATATTCCGACTATGAATATAAAATTAATACTTTGTAAACTACCATTTCTGGTTTTCGGATATACACTAAAAGTGGATGAAATCATGCTTTTTTTTTTTTTTTTTTTTTTTTTTTTGTACAGGAGTTGAAAAACCTTCAGAAGGTACCAGTGGGGAGTGCTTAGTCTAAAGCAGAGATGCGCCCCTCCTGGTTATGTGGGATTTTTACCTCACTAAAAACACTCTCCTGTGGGCCACGGAGAAATCCCAGACCGGAACCCTTTCGGATGACTTCAGTCTGGGCCGAGCTTTGGGCATTTTCGCTTCTCCTTAGTCTAAGCACCCCTCATGTCTCTTGGTTCGCAGCACCTCCTCCACAAATTCAGCTACGGCTTTCCACTTGTCCTTGCTCTGTAGCATTACGGATATGATAGAATCCGGTGCTACAGGTCCGACGCTGGTTGTAAGACTCCTCTTTTTTGTGATGAACCGCGAGCATTCGAAGAAGGTGTGAGATGAAATCATGCTACTGATGCATTAAGTAAATATACCAAATGTTATCAAAATCCGTTGAGTCGTTCAAGTTATACACGTCTATACGGACACACAATGGACAGACGGACGGACAGACATCATGCTAAAAATACTTTTTTCTCTTAACAAAATGTATGATTCTTGGAGATTGGATTGTAAAAATCTCCACATGTGAAATTTGGTGTGAAAACAATATCTTCCTTTTTGATGTTTTTATACATTTTGAAGGTTCCTGAATCATTTTCACTAAGTTTGAGAAAAATGTCTCTCTCTCTCTCTCTCTCTCTCTCTCTCTCTGTGTGTGTGTGTGTGTGTGTGTGTGTGTGTATGTAGGCAAGATTACGCAAAAACGGTTTGAGCTAGAATGATGAAATTTGGTACATGGGCATTATTCAAAATTCATAGTTTTCTATCAACTTTTGAGAAATGTAGTTCAACCGGAAGAGAGTCATTACTTACAACGTTTTGATTTTTTTTCTTCTAAAGTGACCGTAAAATAAAGATATATGTTTGCTAATTTTTCACATGATTAATAATTGTATAAAACTGCTATATATAGTAATTTCAGCTTGATTGAATCGCTGAAAGTACCAGAATTAATTTTTTAACACTGCAAATCTCACGCGCCAACACGTGCGCTGATTTAATAAATATTATTTATTAATTTTATTTTATAATTTATAATTAATTAAATTTAATTTAAATATAATATATTATGTTATTTTATCCAATTCAAATTGCGAGATAGTCGAGTGGAGACACTCCAGATTTTTATTTATTTTTCTTCAATTGTAAGATAAATTGAATTCAAGTATACTCGACATGTATAAAATAAACAAAAACAATATAAACAAATATAATATTGGTATAATTAATAGATCATCTTAAAATAATATAAATCTTATAAAATTATCTTATAGAATTGATTGTTTTTGTTTATTTTTTTTTTTAATATAAAATATCAAAAATATTTTTTTTTGTTAATTGAAAAGTGGAAAGTTGATTGTTTATCCTTGTCATGTCTGAATTATAGACTAATCAACAAAATTATACAGATGATTCAAAACCAAATAACGTTACGGTAGAAGGCACAAATGAACATCATGTTTTGAAAATTGATAAAAATATAGTTTGTGTTTATAACTTATTCAATATTATTATTAATATTATGTATATACAGTGTCTCTAATTTTGTTTTATGTTTTTTTCAAAAAGGATTTGTTAATTGCGACTCTCTTATTTCTTCACAGAAATAATTTGAGGAGGAAAGAGAAAGATTAGATTTTGGGAAGCATCACCAAGATCGAATGGAAGAAACTTGTTGTTTTCTAGAAGGTACCCCGAGCATCTTTTATAAACTAATTATGGAAAAGTGTGGTTTTCTTCAGGCCTACAAAAAGCTATGAGCTGTGTATTATGATTTAACCTTAAATCCGGTTCGTTAAATTTCATTCTATGATGTTTCATTAAAAAAAAGGTGAGACACATTGAACATCCAATTTAAGTCAAGAATGAGTAAATAAATGCCATCATAATCGTCATAATTTAACTAGAAAAATCAGAAAACTGAACAAAATGCCGTTCAGATAACTGTATAGTATTTTTCTCAGTTCCTCAGAGAAAAAAGTTAAACTGATGAGAGAGATGTTTAAAGCCCTTAATAATTTGATTTTTATTTCATGAGGGTCTAAAAAGTATAAACTTGGAAACAGATTTCAATAATAAATTGTATTTTTATAAATAAATACTTTACCTTCCATTATATTATAATTAAGTAAACCTATATTCACTACCTTGACTTATGATGATCATTTACTAAGAATTCTATTATAAATTAACCCAATTCACCTTTAAGTGGCAAATGTGTTAATTCTTTTGGCCTTTAATTAACAAACAGGCTTTTACATTCTATAATTTACATTTTACCCAGAATGACCTTAAACTTCATCTAAAATTAAAAAAAAAATCATTCAACATTTAATAATTTTGTCCCTGTCCTAGGATAAATATGACCTATTTGATCTTTTTTTGTTATCTCTTCCAAATCGAAAAGGGAGAGAGTGAAATCGCCTTGGGTCATTGACTCGCTTTACATGGGTATTCCCATCTCTGACACACTTTTTGCCAAACCATTCTCTTGTTGATTTAATCTCCTCGATTAATTTAAGATGGTGTGACGCATCACATTCATATATGTACATTAAATAATCATATTTTGCATTTTTGAAATTCAAAATTTAAAAATTATATTGAGAAATAAATTAATGGAATTATTAATTTTTATTTATTACATTTAATTAATAATGTATTATAAAAGTTACAATTAAACATAAAAATAATGTATAATATTATTATTATTATTATTTTTGCGTTTGGGCCATCTAGGATCACGCAAAGCTTCCATTTTTCTGTAGAATTCTCTTGAGTTGTTAGTTTTGAGAATTTTCTTACTTCTATTTGTTCTTATGAATGTTCTTTAGGTGTTATCTTCATTCGTTCTTCTCATCACGATCCATTGAAGCGTGTGGTTGCTTATTTTTGAAGTAGTCCTGCTGGAGCAGGGTTTTATAGAACCAGGCTTGTCAGTTCCTGGAGCGGGAAGCAGCTGATGTTAAATTGAATTTATTAGAAAAATTTGTTCTTATTTGGAATCGAACGCCGACTTCATGTGTAGAAAATTGCCACTATACACTATTGGCTAAGCTGCCTCTTCTCAAATGTATAATATTAACATTAATAAGATAATTTTTAATTAAAACATATATTTTAAGTTGATTATTATATTAGCTTTATGCGCATTTCGGTTGTTATCATCAGAAGAGAAGAATGTTCTCACCCTGGTTTTAATAGTTTTACATTATTTTTTAGGTTTTATTTTGTTGTTTATATAATATATTCAAGTAATGCATACAGTTAAATCTTTGTTTTAATTACTAATATACATTCTAGATGAATGGAGGGGAATACATTTTATTTTGTTTAAAACAAATCTTCATCCTGGTTAAATGTTGTAATCAGTAATTTCAGTCTAATCATGGTCTTTTTATATATTTTATTTGACTTATATTTATAATAAATATTTAAAAATGTGGTATATATTCTATTTTCTTTACTTTCAAATAATTTCTAAGTAATTTTTTGATGAAACGAAAAAATAAAATTATATGTTATATGATTAACTAGTGATGCTTTACCTGGATAGAAATTGTTTGCAATAGTAGACATACTGAAATTTGAACTTTAATTATCTACGCTTGAAGAAACTCATTAAGTTCTTCATATGATAATTATAGTTATATTGAAATATAAAATGATTGTCTCTTAAATGGCTCGAATTTAATAAACCTTGAATTAATATAATTAAATTTTATGACTATTATTTATTTACTTTCACTTACGCGTGCATATCTTGAAAAAGTATAGATAATTATACTAGAAAATTATGGTTTATGGTATTTTCTATCAATTTTGTTGGGTTTAGTTTCAGTTTTTGATATTGTGAACTAACAAAAAAATAAATGAAAGTTTCTAAATGCTTATATGTTTAATATAATATTCATATTTAAATATATATGTTTCATATTCTAATTATATCACAGAATATTTTTATCAATATATTTAGAACAATATAATTCATATTTATTTTTAACAACTTATTTACATAACTTGTCACACAATTTCTCACCAACATAGCATTCAGTCACTTTTAATTGATTTTTTTTTGTTCAATATCAAAAATTTATAACTAAACCCAACAAAATTAACTGAAATTGTATGACTAGATATGTAAATCACTTGTAGAAAGAAATTGAGGTATAGATTAGAGGGACCTCTCACCTCGCAGAATTTGATGAAACTTCGCCAGTTGATTCTTTGATTAATTCTAAGAAACTTTTTCCTTAGGCAATTCTTGGGTAAACTTCTAGTTTTCGAGATAAAAAGGATTAAAGATTGGATATAAATCCATTGAAATCCCATTTAACTACCATGTCTTATCAGTTTGACCAGCAGAGGGCGCGGCTAATTTTCGGGTTTTTACCGACCGACGATAGTAAGGGAGGTATTGTTTTCACACCAAATTTCACATGTGGAGATTTTTACATATCTCCACGAATCATGCATTTTCTTAACAGAAAAAAGTATTTTTAGTATGATGTCTGTCCGTCCGTCTGTCCGTCCGTCTGTCCGTCTGTCCGTCTGTCCGTCCGTATAGATGTGTACAACCTGAACGGCTTAACGGATTTTGATGAAATTTGGTATATTTACTTAATGCATCAGTGGGATGAATTGATCAACTTTTGGTGCAAATCCGGAAACCGGAAGTGGTAGTATTAGCGATCGACGATAAGAAGGGAAGGGTTATTTTCGCACCAAATTTCACATAAGGAGATTTTTTTACATATCACCACAAATGTATTGGTTTTATCCTCGGGAAAAATCATCTTCATTATGTTTTTCTTAATTTAAAATTATATGACGTCACCCAGCCCTTCATGACGTCACAGCCTCGGGTAACGCCGGCAACGCCGGTTACTTCAGCTATATATTATAAATAAAATAAAATTAAAAATATTTATGTTATATCCATATCTGTTTTTTATTACATTAATAGATATATTAAAATTATTTGAAATTGTTTCTGTAGCTGGAAATTAATTTATTTCAAACCGTCGGTCGGTTCGGACCTGGCCACAGGTCAACTTATTTCAGTTCGGATTGTATATAGAAAAATTAAAAAATTAATTAATTAAATAATTTCTCTATATCCAAACCGAACAGAAAACACCAAAAATTAGTGAATATGTGAATAATTAGTGAATTAGTCAATAAAAATTACTTAATGGTTGCACATTCCGACATTAATAACCATCTAATTTATATCCAATCTTTAATCCTTTTTATCTTGAAAACTAGAAGTTTACCCAAGAATTGCCTAAGGAAAAAGTTTCTTAGAATTAATCAAAGAATCAACTGGCGAAGTTTCATCAAATTCTGCGAGGTGAGAGGTCCCTCTAATCTATACCGAAAATGAATAATACGAGGTTTGTTCAACAATTGTTTATTAAATAATTGAAATTAATATATATATACTGAAGGGATACGGAAACTAAACTAAAGCTATAACACAATCTCCCCCAAGCCGACTGGTCCTCGTGGGGGATAAAGGGCACAACCCTCTAACAACACAGGACAACAATTGTGAAAACAGCCAAATAAAATAAAAAATATATGTTGCAGCCCTAAAAGGTTGGAGGAGGCCTTTGCCAAATGGTAAACGGACTTACAGAAAATATTATATATATATATAAATTTTTTATTTACTATTAATTATATTATTTTATATTATTATTTTAAGATTTTTCAACATTATTTCATGTTTGTTAATTTAAAAAAAAATCAAGTCCAAAATTATAATGAAAAAATTGTTTAATTACTATGTTTATATTATAAAATTTATATTTTTCAAATGTGACAAAAAAAAAATATTAATATGTAAGAAGTACCAAATATATAAAATATATGAATAAAACAAAAAGAAATATTAATATGTATATACAGTGGCGGATTAAGTTGATTGGGGGCCCAGGGCGGTAAAATTGAAATGGGCCCTCTGTAATTTACAATTATAATTGAAAGACAAATTTTGTTTATATTATAATTTAGGCTGTTTTATACTTACATATATATTACTTATGTAAAAAATACATAATTTTTACTGTGGACGCCGAGACCCAAAATTGATTATTTTTTCTTATTTTAGTCGGGGTTTCAAACACTACCGAATAAAGATCTGTTGTTCTATAAAGATTGTATCAAGAATAACTTGTTTTATTTAAACTCCGATTATCCATAAACTCAACAGTTTTTTTAAATTTTTTTTAAGGAAATATTTTTATTTAGGTTTCGGTGGGCCCCGGGCGGCCGCCGGGTCCGTCCGGTCCGCCCGGTGTTTAATCCGCCTCTGTGTATATATGTAGAAAAAAAAACAAAAAAAAATTTATACATATACTGAAATCCTTGTATTTTATATATACTGCCTGTTGATTTCAATTTTAATTAAAAACTGCTAATACTCTATTTAAAGTATTAAAAATTATTTGAAAATCAACTAAAAAAAAATTTATGCTTCAATGAGGTTCGATCCTAAGACATGAAAATTCTAACCCCAGTTCTCTACGAATTTTCCCTTCGCAAGACAAATATCTTATATAAGAGATATTTGTTCTTCCATATAAATTCATTTGATATTAATTATATTATATTATAAAATAGCATTAAAATGACAAAAAGATTTCATTCTCTCTTACTGTGCATGGTTTCTTAAACCTTAAATTTAATCGTCTCAACTCAAATGATTGCCTCGTTAAAAAAATAAATATATACTTATAACCGAATAATATAATATAGTACCTGTGATCTCAACATTTTTAATATATATATTTAAATAGAATCACATTCTTAAATGTTTAATTTTATGATTATATGAGATATAATATTCAATAAATATATATTTCAAACATATAAAATCAAGGTCTTGTTGATTATCTCAACTAAGCTTAACTCACTTTAATAAATAAATTATAATATTTACTTTTTATTTTCAAATACAAGCAAGTAATACAATTTCGATTTAAAAATGATCATAATTGTTAAACGGATGTTCTAATATAATTATACCATTGAAAATAATAATACTTATTTACTAATTTAACTTTATAAACAGAATTATTATAAAATTATATTAAATTATATATATACACTTATTATTATTATTATTATTATTATCACGATATAAGGTTTGAAAATAAAATTATATTGAATTTTGTTCCTGAGAATGTGGTAGATATCTTTATAATTTTCTTTATTAATTTTACATAAAAATAACTATAGTTATATTAAGCTGGAATGTCTCCACTCGACTATCTCGCAATTTGAGAATTGGATTAAATAACATAATATATTATATTTAAATTAAATTTAATTAATTATAAATTAATAAATAATATTTATTTAACCAGCGCATGTTTGGCTCTTTGTTGATGACACCACGTCACGTATTGGCGCGTGAGATTTGCAGTGTTAAAAAGTTAATTCTGGTACTTTCAGTGATTCAAACAAACTGGAATTCTATATATAGCAGTTTTATACATTTTTTAATCATGTGAAAAACCATCAAGCATATATCTTTATTAATACACTTTATTTAACTCACACTGTCCGTTTGTCCGCGGGTTGTGCGTTTGTTTGTTTGCGGCATTTTATAATCGATATTTCAACAACTTCCCGTCATTCAATCAACTTGAAATTTTGCATACGCGCTTGCTCCTGCTAATAATACACGAATCAATTGAAAAATCCACTGAATTATTTATCTATTAGTGGTAATTAATTAACTAAACTTTCATATGCGGAATATGGAATAGTTCACTATTTTAATCATTGATGGCGATAGCAGTTCTAGAGGCGCTGAATACGACTAAAAAGTATAAAATAAATTTAAGTAAAAAGAAATCTTTTTAAAAAATACACTTTACTTAAAATTGCACTAAAAAGTAAAAAATAAAATCACTTTAAAGTGTGTGCGCTCAAATTATAATAAGACCGTAAAACATTTGCTTCCATTTGGTGTTATTATAATTTGAGCGCACACTTTAAAGTGATTTTATTTTTTACTTTTTAGTGCAATTTTAAGTAAAGTGTATTTTTTAAAAAGATTTCTTTTACTTTTAAATTTATTTTTACGGTCACTTAAGAAGAAAAAAAATCAAAATGTTGTAGGTAATGACCCTCTTCCGGTTGAGCTATATTTCTCAAAAGTTAATAAAAAACTACGAATTTTGAATAATGCCCTTATACCAAATTTCATGATTCTAGCTCAAACCGTTTTTGTGTAATCTTACACACACACACACACACATATATATATACAGGCATTTTTCTCCTAGTGAAAATGATTCAGGTACCTTTAAAACGTATAAAAACATCAAAATCTCGACATCGAAAATTTTCGAAAATTCTAGCGAGATAGTAAAAATGGATCTCGTTAAGATGACTGATAAATAAACAAATATATGAAAGTTTATTAAAATCCGAGCTTTTCAAGAACTGATCTGGCACTAAACGATATCATAAAAAAAAAACAGAAATTGTATTTTCTTATGATTTCGATTCCGAAGTGTAAGTTTCTTAAAGTATAAGTCATAAGTACTTGAAGAGGTGGTACAAGTGGACCGAATTTCACTTTTCCATTAATGCAGTAAAAGCCAGGAAACTCATTTATCATTTCTATGTTACTTATCATAATATTTGGATGAGATAATTGTAATTTTTGGAAGGATCATCATGAAATCTTGCTAATAATTGAAGTAAATCTTTTACTCTTTTGATCGTCTTCTTCTTGTAATATTAGATAAATATGTTAGTTTAAGTTTTTATTAATATAAAATGAAAAGTTATTTCCGGGTTATCTTCACGTATTATTGTGATATTTGAGTTTCGATGTTTCGGCACCCATTTTAGCGCCATTTTCAGTAAAATATATTTTACAAGGCAATTTTTGGGATTTTAGGTCTTGATCGGTGTGATTAAGAGGCAATGTTGATGTTTTTGGGTTGAGTGGGTGGGTATTAGTTAATAATCTGTTGTCATAGGGATGAGATACGAGGTGGACGTGTTTTACTATCAGGATTTTTCAGAGATCCAGAACACAATGAACCAGAAATAACATTTGTTATATAGGTCTTCACCTTTTGAAATTATTCATTCTACTATAATAGGAGAAAAAATCAGAAATTTCTTAGATTACAAAATAGCAATAAAATGAAATTCATAGATTGAATCGTACGCACTCGTTGAAACATTCGAATATATATTTTATATAACTAAAATTATACTTAAAAGTACTTAACATTTATATTCTATAAGAATAATTTTTTTTTATAAGACTGAATGATATTTTTACTTGGTTGATAAATTTGTTTTATGCTATTAAGTACAATAGAGCTGAGTTAAAATATTCTCAACTCACATAAATCAAATAAAACGATCAATTTTTAATATAAAAAAATCTTATTAATATTTATATTTTAAGTTTAATTATAGTTTATATAATATATTAAAAATTTGCTATATTATTAAATGAATATAAATATAAATAATATTATAATTTATTCCAATAGATAATTTTAAATAAACATTTTTGTACATAAAATATACATTTTTTTAATATAAAAATGACATACATATAGTTTTCTTAAAGGGGGGGGGGGTTTCATTGTATCAAAAATATTTAAAATTATATATATATAATTATTTTTTAAAATTAGAATATGACACATTATAAATTGAATGTATCTCTATTTTCATATAATTTCATCGTTTTACGTATCTAAACTTGAATTAAAAAATATAAATACATAGAGCATTGGTCCCAATAAATAGGCGGGGGGGATCCAAAGACCCGGGCATATTAAGAAATGAGCACTCGTAGCATTAATATTATTATAATAAAAACAATTATAATATTCTTAATACGAGGGTGGGTGAAAATTTCCGGCCTGACCAAGAAAAACGATGTTTTTAAATTATTTTTTTTTTGCTTTATTTTTCAACATTCAAGATAGCTGAGACCTGTACGATGTCAGCTGAACGTGTGCGAAATATTTTGCACATGGAAAGCTGTGTGTGGGTGCCGCGTTTGCTAATGTTAGACCAAAAAACTGCTCCGAAAAACCATTTTTACCGACAATTTGCAGCTGTAGGCGTAATCCAAACGAATTTTTGCGTCGATTCATAACTGTTGATAAGACTTAAATTAAATTAAATTTATTTAATTAATTAATTTAATTAATTAAATAAAAATAAAATAATT
Organism: Labia minor; assembly: GCA_963082975.1. NCBI lineage: Eukaryota > Metazoa > Arthropoda > Insecta > Dermaptera > Spongiphoridae > Labia > Labia minor. The sequence goes on from OY720348.1 coordinate 11,604,560, forward strand.
TAAAAACATCGTTTTTCTTGGTCAGGCTGTAAACTTTTCACCCCATCCTTGTATAATGTTTGTATTGAAGATAAAAAATTTCAAACCAATATAAAAATATTAATAAATTTATTTTTTTGATAAATCATTAATGTGAAATTTTACTTAGAGAGCGCACATTTTATTTTAGAGCTGGGCCCTATATCGAGCATTAATTATAAACTAAATTAATTTTTTTAATAATATTTGTTTAATAGTAATATATTCGATTTCAATAATTTAATAAAAAAAATTTTATATTTAAAATTTGTCTATTTTAAAATAGAAAATTTGTTTTATGTGATATGAATTACAGAAATTTATCAAATGATTTAATATTATATTATTTTATCAATATTTACCGATTCTTTTATTGAAAGTATTTTATAAAATTTATTTTACTTGGAGAAATTTTATAAATCTATTTTTTTAGGAATCCTCTTATTGTTAAGTGGCCGCACGATTTTTACATGACATTTCTACATTTTTCTTCTTGCATTCTATCGACAATCTCCCTGGTTTCTATCAATATTTCGTTATACACGTTATTACTGCTTTAGCCTAGCCCATTTATATTCAAATTCGTGCTCATCCTGTGCCGAATGCTGAAACCTTTATGCTGGCTAAGAGGATGGGGATGCGCCCCTTTCTCCCAATTTTGTAGTGGCGCCGATCGAAGACTGCGGCACTTCCATCTGAAAGTGGAATGGGGGTCGAAATTGTCTCCGGCCAATAAAAGACCCGTCCAATACGCAACACTAACTGACTTATAAAAACAACCACGATAGAAAATGTTCTGCGCATGATTCATAACCCCCCAAATACAAACCTCTCCAACTCCCATTAAGTATATTTCATTGGCCATTGAATATATATATATATATATATATATATATATTACAAAATTTTCAAGAACGATGCTATACAAACAAATGATCACAAAAATCAATAAATCTCAACAGAAATTCAGCGATTATCTCAATTTTTGTTCATTTCTTCATGTAAGATTAAATGATACGCTTTCTCAATTGGAAAGAAATTTAAATAATATTTTGCAAACAATTTGATCTTTATCCTATTACAAAATTTTATGATTTAAAAGTGATCATCTCTATTTGAGAGATGATTCATTGCCTTGTGTTTCACTAATCTCATTTTATTACATTTATGAATATCCAGTGGTGTATTGGGAGGGGAACGCGGAGGAACGAAGTTCCCTTACCTTTTTTTCAGAACCGGAACGCGTTCCAGTGCTTTTTCATGTCCCGACAACTCTCACTTAAATCTACTGTTAGAATTTCTTTTTATGTGTTCGTTAATATTTTTTGTATAGTAAGAATAAGAAAAAATAAAAACTTATATGGAAAAAAAAATAATTTGCTGAAAATAGGACTTTTTTTTGCTTCCACTATTCGTTCCCTTACTTCTTATTTTACCAATACATCCAGTGGTGTTGTGCTAATTTTTTTTTTAACGGAACGCGTTCTGGACTCCGGTTCACGGTTCGGTAAAACAAGCCGGTTCGTTCCCGTTCGGGTTCGGTTCAAATCCTTGTTTATAATAATTTAATAATACATATAAAAATTCGTCAAAAATTAGAAAAAATAAGTCGACCTGTGGCCAGGTCCGAGCCGACCGACGGTTTGAAGTAAATTAATTTCCAGCTACAGAAACAATTTCAAATAATTTTAATATATCTATTAATGTAATAAAAAACAGATATGGATATAACATAAATATTTTTAATTTTATTTTATTTATAATATATAGCTGAAGTAACCGGCGTTGCCGGCGTTACCCGAGGCTGTGACGTCATGAAGGGCTGGGTGACGTCATATAATTTTAAATTAAGAAAAAACTAATAAATATGATTTTTCTCGAGGATAAAACCAATACAAAGTGCATGATTCGTGGTGATATATAAAAAATCTCCTCATGTGAAATTTGGTGTAAAAATAACCCTTCCCTTCCTATCGTCGATCGCTAATACTACCTCTTCCGGTTTCCGGATTTGCACCAAAAGTTGATCAATTCATCCCACTGATGCATTAAGTAAATATACCAAATTTCATCAAAATCGGTTGAGCCGTTCAGGCTGTACACATCTATACGGACGGACAGACGGACGGACGGACAGACATCATGCTAAAAATACTTTTTTCTGTTAAGAAAATGCATGATTCGTGGAGATATGTAAAAATCTCCACATGTGAAATTTGGTGTGAAAACAAAACCTTCCTTACTATCGTCGGTCGGTAAAAATCAGCAATTCTTTTTAATTTTTTTTTCCAATACGTCAGCCAATTCTTGTTATCAGAAATCATCTTTAGTTCCGGAACGCCATCCTGTCCACATAAAGGAAGTACCGGAACGACATTCCGGAGCGTTCCGGCTCGACAACACCACTGAATACATCACTACAAAATACGTCAAGAAATATAAATATTTCTATAAAATATTTGTATAAAAAAATAGAAATTTAATATCAACTCATTTTATAGTCACTAATTCATCTTTACAATTATCTATTTAATTTATATTTGTTTGAATCTTTTTATTAAATTGTAAACAAACTCAATTTTTTTTAAATTTATATAGGATTTAATATTATTTTTTATCAATATTATATCCAAAAAAAAAAAATAATAAAGATAATGAACATAAACTTTTTAAATTAAATACATTTTTTAAATATTTTATTTAATATCGATGAAGTTTTAATTAATTTTATTATAAATGATTATTATTTTTAAAATTAATATTTGTTCATTTAATAAAAGGGGAGAGAATTTAAATATCAAAATCACAGAAAAAATTATCCCTCCGCGGTAGCATTCGAATTACCTATGCACTTACAAATCAAGATATCATTGTTTGTGCGGTTAGGTTCGATTCTGATTTTTTCGACCGAAGGCACCCGCAATTCTTAAAATCACTTGAAATGATTAAAAAGATTTGCTTAGTAAAGGTGGGAAAGAGATAAAAAATCAACATTTATATGGAACGAATTTTTCCGACTCATGCCGAAAGTGCACGAAAAATTATTCATCCTTGTCTTCTCTAACATGATAATTTTTTAATTTGTTTAAAAATAAAAGCAATTCTATATGATCGATTGTTTAGACTATTTAAATTCTCACGACATTTGTTAAACTAATTTAATATTACATATATATGTTATATAAATAACTACAAATTAATTATTCTTTCTTATTTCTCAAAATGTTAAGGTTTGGGACAAAATGTTAAAGTAAGATTTTAATTTTAAAAGTCATGAAATGATTTTTTTCAATTTAAGCAATATTCAGACAAAATACTCTTTATATTTTTTCAAGATTATTACTTTTTCTTATAATTAATTTATTCAATTATATCAATATATTAAAATATTCACACATATCCAGTGTATATAACTTCTTTGTTGATCACTTTTGAGTAGCACATCGTCTTTTTTCGACTTTTAATTGTTTATATACCTTATGAATAATGACAACAAATTCTTTTATATTGTATGAAAATATCTGTATAGATGTCATTAGAAAAATGAATATGGTTTAATAAACCAATGTTTAATTTATATCATCATAGGACATCTTAGTTAAAAAAAATATTTAATAAAATTAAATAAATTAGCTCCCTTATAAATTTGTACTACTACTTTTTAGTGATATTTACTACGAATACTAAGTAACAAAATACCAGTGGTGTATTGGGAGGGGAACGCTGGGGAACGACGTTCCCTTACCTTTTTTCAGAAGCGGAACGCGTTCCAATAATTTTTCATGTCCCGACAACTCCCACTTAAATCTACTGTTAAAATAGATTGCTGAAAATAGGACTTTTTTGCTCCCACTATGCGTTCCCTTACTTCTTATTTTACCAATACATCACTGTGAATATCTTCCACATGATAAAATAAAGCCTACCTTCTTCATGTGATTAATTCTTTTAAATATTTTATTTTAAATTTTAAATGTTTTTTTTATTGTTTTATTACCTTTTGATATATATACAATAGTATTAATATATATAATGCCATCTGTCTGATTCTATGAAAGCACAAGGCCTTTGCCTCCTACGTTGGATTGGGATGTTGAATGATCAGTACAACGGGTTTTCTTAACCTTTACCTAGATTTTCTTGATCCCTGGCAGCTTCATGTCCGTGGTTCAAATCCGAGCTAGACATATTACGCACTACAATCTTGTGGAGCTTCATACTATTTTTCTAGATTAATTTTTTTACAAAACTAAAAATATTAATTGTATCTCTTGATCATTTTGACCATTCAGTTTATTTAAATTATTATATACAATAATAACAAGAACATATTGAAAAAAAATAAAAAAATATACATAATAAAATATGAATTCAATAGGTCAAAATTATTAAGAATTCATCTACTGCTCTTTAATCCCGTCCATTCATGAATTTCTCCACGTTCAATTTTGACAATATTTTCCCTCCTGAATTCCTCACACACTCATTTAATATTCAACTCCTACAACAGATTACATAACGGGTAGAGTTTTATTTCATTTCCAGCCTCTTCCGGACCCATTTAAGTAAATCCATTCTTAATAATCCATCCAACAGTTGTAGAGTCCAAATTAACATATTAAACAATATTATTTCACGAATACTGTTAAAATGCTTAAGGTAGTGGCACCTATAGCGGACAGGGACTTAAGGCGGACACAAATGGAAAATTTTTACTTAAAATAAAAGTTATTTTAAATTTCTCTCCATTCCGTCTAATATTTCGAATAATTTACTCTTTCCAAAACATATTGGAGTGGTCAAGTTGGCTTCACTGAACAAATTGACAATTTTATGGAGAAACGAAAAATTTCATATTCATCTTCCACATATTTTTTGTGAATTCTTAGCAAATTTTTAAGGTTAGTGGTCATTGTAATTAAGCTTTTATATGTTCGTATTATGTTTTTAAATCTATATTATTAGTTTAAACTGACATTTATAGAATAAAGAAGCAAATTATAAAGTGTTATTGACAGAGTGACTTGTTGTTGATAAATTTAAAGTGGTGTTCGCTTTAGGTTCCAAATTTATATGGCTTTCCTGAAGCGGACACTTGCTGTCCGCTTCAGGTTTGTGTACGTATAAAATTAAATGTAACTTAGAGAAATATTCATTTGATGGCGTTTAATCTTAAAATTATAAAAAAATTCAATTCAGAACCTTAAGTTGCCACTAATGTCCGTTTCAGGTTCTAAACGTAGGCAGGTTCTACACGTGCTAATTATTTCCAGGAATCATTACGGAAATATTGCCTGACGGGATAAAAGTTAAGGCCATGATAAGGAGTGGCAGTTTATGGAAGTGGCCAGACAGAGATGTCGAACTCTTCTATTTGTGGGATGATGTTCTGGGCCACTTGTCCAAACCCACCCGCTTCAGCAGGCGAAGGGAATTATTTTAAGTGCCAGAACTTGAAAAACTGAAATAATTATTATAATAATGATTTTTAATTGATATTCTATTGATTTATAATTGATTTAATTTAATAATAAAATATTGAAAATTAAATTTTTGATTTATTTACTGACGTTTATCTTAATGTTAGCTTTAGGTTCTTCAAATGTCCACTTTAGGTTCCGTTGAAATTTTCACTGTCCGCCTTAAGTGCAAATGTAAAATTTTTTTAAAATTAAAAATTTAATATGAGGGATTAGCAAATAGTTAAGTAATTATTACTATCTTTAAAAATGATAAATGAACCTCAAATAAAACTATTAGTTTCTCTATTCACAATTGTGACTTCAATTCTAGGTACAAAAATGATGAAAAATGGGCTATAATGTGTCCGCTATAGGTGCCATTACCTTACTAGTATATAAAGATGTTTATGACTTTCAAAAGGCAATCCGATATAATTATTTCTCATCCTGTCCTTTATTTTTTCCATAATATATTATATTTTATTTCAGTATCACCATGAAAACCCAGTAACTCTTACTATTTGTATTAAGCTACAATTAGAATTTATTTATCTAAAATCAATTAAGTATAATTATCTATATGAATTATTTTAATTATTACAGTAAGTATTATGAATATATCATTTAAAATTACTATCCTGAAGTTCTAAAGTATACTATAATATTATACATTACTATAGTATAGTATACTATAGTTAGGGTAACCAAACGTCCCGTTTTTAGGTGCTCTGTCCCGTCGTGCCGAAAAAAGTCTTCGGGACAGCCTATTGTCCCGTTTTTTTAAATATTTAGGACATATCGTACTTTTTTTCAAAATTTTTTCATTTTGGTTCTAAAAAAAAAGGTAAACAGTTTGTCCCCGTACAGTACTATAACTACATTATACTATACTACTATATTATAGTACTATAGTACCACTTATTATAGTTATTACAGTTATTTACTATACTACTATAGTACTATACTATATAATAGTACTATAGTACTAGTATAATATTATATTTCAATATTTAATAAATTAATTAATTGGATATTTATTTATTATATTATAGATATATAATTTACGTACATGTACATAAAAATATAGAAAATCTATGTTTGAATGTTAAATTCTATATTTTGGAATTAAATACTTATAAATAAAATTTAGTTATATAAATATTCATTTATACGATTCCAATTATTTTTTTTAATTGTAAAATATATTTATATATAATTAATTAATAGCAAAAATATGATGACAGACATGTTCTAATTAAGAAATTTTGATATACACTCGCGGACAAAAAAATCGAGCCACCTATATTTTTTTGTTTCAACTTCACATATCTCATATTCAAGACATCCGATTGGATTAAAGGCTGAAGGCTTATTCCATCGCAGAAATCAGAAATTGTCTGGGAATTATTGAAATGGCATACAATTTTTCTTATTTTCCAAAGAGACAACGGGTTCTTCAAGCAGAAATCGATAAATTAAATGAAAAACCAAGAGCCGAAAAGTTAAGAAGATGATTAGATGAAATATGTAAATGATCTGAAAAAAGCAGCAATTGAAGCTCAATTACTCGCAAATGGTATTTGTAAAAGTGATTTTCTTATAAGTTTATTTGTCACTAACTCTGTTTTTGAAATCACACTAGTACTCTTTAGTAAATTTCTTCAAAGTAGCAATATACAGCTATTATAAGTCTTGCTCTTAAGAATGCAAAGAATATTAAAGCGACACTTGAAAATATACGAAAAGATTCTGAGAATCATTTTTCAAAAATATTCAAAAAAGTTTCTGATATTTGTCTCAACCATTAACCTTTAAGTCTACCTAGAATTTGTTCTCGACAAACAATGAGCAGTAATGTGCCAAGTGATTCGATTGAAGAATATTTTAAAAGATCAATCTTCATCCCTTTTCTTGAGCAAACAATCGAATCCTTGGACAGTCAATTTGTAAAACATGAAGGTTTATTACACCCGTTTCAAAGACTTATAAATGCTAAATCTTTCGATAAAGATAATATTTTATTATTTTATTATTAAAATAATTATATATATTAATTAACAAATTAAAAATGAGCATTTGGTTTTCTAAATTTAAAATTATTAGATGGTTACAAAATCCAAAGATATCCAATTATATATTTATACAGAAGAGGATACATGAATTTATAGAAGATTATTAAATTATTAAATTCTTATTTTTTATTCTTCTATAATTTATAATTTTAATTCAAAAAATTATATTAGAAATATTATATTATAGACATTTTTTGTTACAATGAAAGTATAATCATATTATTAAATTGTTTTTAAGTGAATTTTCGATTTGAGATGAATTAGGTAATCCGCCATTTGCTTGGGTTCTGATTAGTCCTGACCTCGATTGGAATCTCTCCTAACTAAACATTTTTTTCCTCGAATTACAATTCTTGACTTATTTTAATTATTTACCTATAACTTTAACTTATTGTATAAAAAATCAATCAGAAGTAATAATAATATAGTATATATTATTTTTTATTTATTTATTTTTTTTCTTATTTAAATTTTAAAAATTTTAAAATATAAAAGATGCAATAAAACACCATTCATTGTTTGTTTGTTTTTTTTTTATTATTTTATATAATAATTTTTTTTCTTGTTTGTTTCGTTCCATTCAACCATATTGATTTAAATTATATATTTATAATTTTATCTCATATAAGAGTAATTATAAATTGAATTTTTATGTTATTTTTTTTTGTTTAATATTGAATATCTAATTAAAAATATATTCTTTTTAGATCATGGATTCCCAACCTTTTTTCTACATCAACCTCTTTTATAAACTTTCTTCTCGTTACATAGAACCATATTTTTTTTTTTATTTTTTTATTTTTTTTGATGCAGTATAAGTAGGTATATTAATAAAGTTTAACATAGAACTACTTTAATAGAGTATATTTTTACCGACCGACGATAGTAAGGGAGGTATTGTTTTCACACCAAATTTCACATGTGGAGATTTTTACATATCTCCACGAATCATGCATTTTCTTAACAGAAAAAAGTATTTTTAGCATGATGTCTGTCCGTCTGTCCGTCCGTATAGATGTGTACAGCCTGAACGGCTCAACCGATTTTGATGAAATTTGGTATATTTACTTAATGCATCAGTGGGATGAATTGATCAACTTTTGGTGCAATTCCGGAAACCGGAAGTGGTAGTATTAGCGATCGATGATAGGAAGGAAAGGGTTATTTTCACACCAAAGGAGATTTTTTTATATATCACCACGAATCATGCACTTTGTATTGGTTTTATCCTCGAGAAAAATCATATTTATTAGTTTTTTCTTGATTTAAAATTATATGACGTCATCCAGCCATTCATGACGTCACAGCCTGGTCTTGCATATATATTATAAATAAAATAAAATTAAAAATGTTTATATTTATTATTTATGTATCCATATCTGTTTTTTATTACATTAATAGATATATGAAAATTATTTGAAATTGTTTCTGTAGCTGGAAATTAATTTATTTCAAACCGTCGGTCGGTTCGGACCTGGCCACAGGTCAACTTATTAATAATTTTCTAACAAAGTAAAAATTGTTATTACATAAGTAGTAGTATAATATTATTGAACAAAACTTACAATTCTCTTATATGAGAATGAGATATGGGGACGAAAAAGATCAGAGGAATGCAGAAGAAAACCTCTATTAAGAGTGCAGAGATCTGCATTAAGAGTTTCTTCTGCATCTGCGGTGTCGCTGAATCAGTAACAATAATCAGCAGCTCCATCCCCATAGATCTGCTCATTGATGAGCGAATACTCTCCCAAACAAAAGAATAATACAACAGTGGACAAAGCAGAACTCAGGAAAAACACCTTGGAAGGTTTGCAAAGGCGGTGAAATCAGTCGCTTAAAGGAAGGTAGACAGCGACATTGATTCCAAACGTAGGTCTTTAGTATGAAAGGAAGCACGGAGAGGTCAATTATATCATTAATCATTGTCAGATGCGAATGGATACTTCAGGAGGTAACGAGGATGGGGAAATTGACAACGCCAAGCACACGATCTACAGTGGTGTATTGGGAGGGGAACGAGGCGGAACGACGTTCCCTTACCTTTTTACAGAACTGGAACGCGTTCCAATACTTTTTCATGTCCCGACAACTCCCACTTAAATCTACTGTTCGAATTTCTTTTTTTGTGTTCGTTAATATTTTGTATAGTAAGAATAAGAAAAAATAAAAAACGAAGAAAGATTTAGATATCCAGAAATAAGGTACACAAAATGTGGAACCTAGACTTAGGCTAACTCGATGAAAAAGTAGAGAACACCACCCTGAAGTAATACGTAAGTGGTATCAGGATGGATGTTTTTTTCAACCACGAGGCAGGTTTTTTAGTGGGTGCAAGTCCCACATACCAAGATTGTGACGACAATCTTAAGATGTGTTAGACATTTTCTTACCTCATCGCAAAAAAACAACTTACAATTCAATATTTTATAAATTAATAATTTCATAAATTATTACGTTTTGAACGTTTTGAAGGTTCCTAAATCATTTTCACTAAGGTTGAGAAAAATGTCTGTGTGTGTGTGTATGTAGATTAGATTACACAAAAACGGTTTGAGCTAGAATAATGGAATTTGGTACATAGGTATTATTCAAAATTCATAGTTGATAGAATCAACTTTTGAGAAATGTAGCTCAACCGGAAGAGGGTCATTACCTACAACGTTTTGATTTATTTCCTCTAAAGTGACTGTAAAAATAAAGATATATGTTTGGTAGTTTTTCTCATGATTAAAAATTGTATAAAACTGCTATATATAGAATTTCGGCTTGATTGAATCGCTGAAAGTACCAGAATTAATTTTTTAAAACTGCAAATCTCACACGCCAATACGTGACGTGGTGCCATCAACAAAGAGCCAAACAAGCGCTGTTTTAATAAATATTATTTATTAATTTTAATTGATAATTTATAATTAATTAAATTTAATTTAAATATAATATATTATGTTATTTAATCCAATTCAAATGCGAGATAGTCGAGTGGAGACACTCCAGATTTTCTTTCTAATTTCGATTATTAATAAATTTCACAACTTTCGGATACGATAATACACGTGCTAATAAATATTATCAAATATTTTATTATAGAAAAATTATTGGAAAATATTCATTTACAGAAAATTAACTCACTCAAAAAGAAAATATTTAAGTTATATTGTATTTTATTTAGATTAAAATTGCTTGAAAATACCTTAAAACATGAACGATTATATTGTGTGTGTGTGTGTGTGTGTGTATTAAAGTTTAATCTATACAACTTTAATAGACACTTCTACTTTGGGAACTAGTAGGATCCGTTGGAGATTGTTTGTATTTATTTTTTTATTTAGTTTTTATTTCGTAAAGAAATCTTTTACTTTTTTTATAGTAATTGAAAGAGGACAACTTCACCATTTACCCCCAATAGCCTGTCGACCCTATTTATAGCTCCATAGACCTCCAACCCCAAAGGATCAAACCCGGCCCCCGTTGGGAATCCCTGCTTTAGTTTATAACCATCTCTGATGTAAATTAAAACTCTACATTTATTTAAATGGAGATAGTCCCCCCCCCTAAGAAGATCATCTATGAATAAGATCTTTTGTTTTTTTTCACTCATTTACACTCTTTTTTTTCAATAACCAATACAGATATTTGAAAATATTTTTTTTCCAATAATCAAACAAATCTCGCCAAAAATTTACAAATTTTATTCAAAAGCTTTAAAGCTGTAAATTAAAACTCTACATTTATTTAGGTGGAGATAGTCCCCCCCTTAAGAAGATCATCTATTGTGATGAACAAGAACTTTTGTTTTTTTTCACTCATTTACACTCTTTTTTTTCTTTTCAATAACCAATACAGATATTTGAAAATATTTTTTTTTTCCAATAATCAAACAAATTTACAAATTTTATTCAAAAGCTTTCCCATACTCCATTATTTTGTTTATTTTGGACAGTTCTGTTTGAACTGTAATTGAAAGCTTTGATTGATGGCATTCATAATTAAATTAATTATGATTATTTTATTAACGAAAGATATGATGAATTAACTTATAAAATAAAATCAACCTCCAATAATTTATAAGAAAATGTTTCTCTATTTCAATCTATTATCCTATAGCAAACATATTATAATATTGAACGTTTAAAATATGATATCATTTTATCAAGTATGAAATTTAATTATTTATTTTTCATTAATTAATAATTAATGCACCCCCTCTTAGTGGGGTTCAATTTTGTGAAATATATAATAATATATATTGTTGCCAAATGAACACAAATAAATATAAATATTAAATCGAAATTATTATTAAAAAGAGTTATTTTTCAAAACAAATAAAAAACAGAATCCTATAAAAAATGTTATAACAAAAAAAATCTAGATAAATGATAATAATAATAATGTTAGGAGTGAATGAACTGGCAAAAGAAATAAAACATGCATAATGAAATATATATATATAAACTGATTTATTTTTTATTAATACATAATTTTGAGAAATATTAATTAGTCACATAAATACTAATATAATTAATTAATTAATGATTTTGATTTTAGTCTTGTAAATATTTTTTTATCTTATACAATTTAAGATAAATATAAAAACAAATTCAAAATAAAATGTAAAACAGAGATTGGAGTAATGATTCTAATCAATTATAAATTATAAATTATAATAAATATCTCAGAGTGTAAAGAATTCATAAATATAATTCAATTTGAATAATAATATATTAAATATATTTTATATTTTTGGTAAGTTCAGGATATAAATTATATTATTTATTTGACTTTGAATGCTTTTGGTCGAGATAAGTAGAAAGAAATTAAAATTGAAAATGCTCTAAAATATGTCATGATTCAACATTTCAATTCATTCTTTTAAGAAAAGAAATAATAGATTTCAAAAACGAATTCTAAAAGTTCACTAAATAGTTATATAAACTAAATTTAATTTTATTATTTTTTTACTTTATGTAGACGTAAAGCAATTAGGACTCATACAATTGATTTTACTCAATTAGTATTGCTATTCAACATTCTTTAAATTTAATTTTTTTAAATAATCTAATATTTTTTTTGTTTTCTTCAAATTAGTTCACACTGTAGTATGTTTATATATTTCTCTTGTTTTCATTCGTTAATAAAATACCTTTTAATTATCAATTCAAGTTCATGATTTCAAGCTTGTAGTGAATGACAATTGATGTTATTACAATTTTTTCAATTCATTAATTCATTAATTAAATCTAATTAATTGATTGAGATTGTTTGAACTGTAGACGAAGGTAGACAATTCAGAGCATATCATCTTTTTCTGTAGAAGGTATGTATTGGAAGCCCTGATAGGAAATCTAGGAGAATTATTGGTTGTAAATGAAGGGAAATGGAGGGCCAAAACTTCATTCAGAATGTGAAAAGAAAAGCAGCTTAGCTGAGATAACTAGTGAATTCTGGTAATGAAGTAATGGTAATGACGGTGATTTCGTTCCAGTCGGACGAGGGTAGGAGTCGAGAGGTTTTTGGCGTATAGGTGGTAACTCAGAAGTTCGCAAAACTTTAATTGACTCTTGGGTATCTATAAACACGATTTTTCTCTTGTTAAAAAACAATTATATTAATTAATTTTATTTTTTATATAGATTAGAATTTTCATGCTCGTGAAATTATTTGATTTGCAAATAATTTTTAATAATTTAAATAGAGTTTAGCTGTTATAAGTAGGAATTGACTTTAATTTTTTTTTTAAATATTATTTTGTTTTTCATATTATAGAAATTTTAAAAGATATATTTTCAAATAGTAAACCATCAAATAAAATTATTTATAATCAATTTCCAACTAGTAATTTGTCACTAGTAATTTTTATTTTATTGTTTTAATTTTAATGGCTTTTGTGTGATCTTTGCTCTAAAATTAATGCCATCGTATTTATTAGAATTGAATCTGTTAGAAACTAAGTGAACTTGTCGAGATTCGATCCCTTAATCATTTTTTTATCAATTTAAAAACTATGTTATTAGTCAATATTTAGTTCTAATGATGAATATTTATTTATTTATTTATTTATTTAAGTTCTAACAGGTCATACAAATTATGAAAATATCTATCTATCTATCTCTGTGGCTCTACGGAACTCGAAAGTTCTTGATCGCAGCAACCACACCCCTCCAAGTATTCCTATTCTGAGCCACAACCTTCCAGTCCCTATCCTCTCCCATCTCTCTCACATCCTTTCCCACATTATCCACCCACCGTGTCCTTGGTCTTCCAAGTGGACGTTTCCCACTCGCTCTCCCTACCAATATATTTATTGCCATTCTATCTTCTCCCATTCTAGCCACGAGTCCTGACCACCGTAGCCGTCTTGATTTTATAATTCTAACTATATGTGGAGATGCATAGAGGTCATGCAATTCCTTGTTATGCAATCTTCTCCATTCCCCGGTGACCACATCTTTCTTTGGCCCATAAATGCTTCACAAAATCCCTTTCTCAAATACTCTAAATTTACTCTCGTCACCTAAGGTCATAGACCATGCCTCACATCCATATAATACAACGGGTAAAATAATTGTTTTATATATTTTAACTTTTATCCCTTTTGATAATAATTTTGATTCGATTAGCCCCTTTATTGCCTGATTGTAACCTCGCTTTAAACCCATCTCGAATATTATTATCTTTTGTTATCACAGAACATAAGTATTTAAATTTTTCTACATTTTCAAATTCTATATCTTGTATATTAAGATTTTGGGTGTTAATACTATTACTACTACTAAAATAAAAAAATTATGAAAATACAAATATTTATTACATTATTACAATTATAATTATTTATTTTATTTTATTAATTAGACTTGAAACCGTCCTGGTTATAATTAATAAAAATATAATTATTTTTCTATATTATTGAATTCTCATAAATGAAATTAATTTGATGTCTTCTTTTATTTTTCAGTTTCAAGTTTAATTATCGTTTGTTCGCTTTCAATATGTTATTTTGCAATAGTTAATTCATTAGTTAATATCTTGGATATAGTATTTCTATTATCCCCCTTTAGATATTGAATATACTATTTTCACCCTCACCCCTTCAGTGGGAGTGTTTTCAAGATTGATATACTTTCCATCTTAATTATTTTCTTTAAGGGAAAGTGTCTCTGACATTATGATATATACCACGTATATATAAACTTATACTTGTACCGTTCATAAAGCAAGTAAGTGAAGATAAATTTATTTAAGGTTTAGAGTACACACATTTTCCAACTGTAAAATGTAATACGATTTTATCAACCCCGAAAGAGCATTTGTCATTATATTAATAAAGAATGGAATTTCAAAGAGAATTGCTCCATGTTCCTTAATTTTTTTTTATTTATATATATTTATTATTTTTTTTATTATTTAATCTATTCAACCGTCAAACACTTTCTTATACCTCTTATATCATTAATTCAAAGTTATTTCATTACTTATTAATCAAAACAAATGTTTCCCCCGCATGATTAATGAAATTTATTTCAAATACTGACGTTTAAATAGACAAGACAAATTGAAAAAAGAGAAAAAATTAAATTGAAAATAAAAAAAAAAATAACTAATAATACTATTTTTCTATGTTTTTATTGATTTTTTTTAAACCATTTATAATTACTTATTAATTGTTTATTGTTTAGATAGAAATCTTTGAAATTTTTAATTTATAATTATAGCTTTTGTGACGTTTTCTATCTCGCCAATGTGCCAGGATATAAGAAAGGATTTATTAATTTTAATAAAAAAGACGATGTGAATCAAAACTTATCATTAGAATTGTCACAGGTGTAAATAAGCTGTTTGTATACAGGAAACTGTTACGTCACAAATGCAATACTACGTCACGGGGACGGTAGATTAGAGATACTTTTAGCAAGATATTTTTAATTATCAAATAATAAAAATGTTTAGAGTAATTTTTACTATCTCGCCAAAGATAGTATTGCGACCACGAAAATTTTCGATGTCGAGATTTTGATGTTTTTATACGTTTTGAATGTCCCTGAGTCATTTTCACTAAGATTGAGAAAAATGTATATATATATGTAACAGCGCTTCTGATGGCGAAACACTCAACTAACAAAATATATTAATTATGACTTATCTAAGATGCAGGACTTTGATTACCTTTTCGTTATTAAAATAAATTAACTAGAAAAAACTATGAAATTGGTTTGCATCGAATAAGGACTTCAAAATCGATTTCTCTGCATTTTAGGTGGGTCTATTATATTATACATTTTATGTACATTTTTGTATATTATAAAATTAAATTAATAAAATTCTCTGCGTTTTAGAGTAAATCGGATTCCTAATTTATAAAAAACCTAACCTTAAATAATAATAAAGAAACATCATTATATATATATATGTGTGTGTGTATGTTGACAAGATTACTCAAAAACGGTTTGTTTAATGATATCGTTTAGTGCCAGATCAGTGTTCTTTAAAAGCTCGGATTTTAATAAACTTTCATATATTTGTTTATATTTATTTGTTTATTTATCAGTCAGATCCATTTTTACTATCTCGCCATAAATAGTTTTGTGATCACGAAAATTTTCGATGTCGAGATTTTGATGTTTTTATACGTTTTGAAGGTCCCTGAGTCATTTTCACTGAGGTTGAGAAAAATGTCTGTTTATGTGTGTGTATATGTTTATGTATGTAGACAAGATTATGCGAAAACGGTTTGAGCTAGAATAATGAAATTTGGTAAAGGACCGAGTGATAGCTCGGTGTTCCAGGTACTGTTAATTAATACAATTCAAATTTGCGAGATAGTCAAGTAGAGACACTCCAGAATTTTTTATTATTATTAAACTCTTTTTCAAATTTATATTCCATTGGATTTGTGTATTACCAATCACTTGGTTGTTTATTTTGAAATTTTTTTTTAAGTTTATTTTAAATATTTTTTTGAAATTATAGTTTGAATAGGATAAAGTAAAATTGGCATGGTAAGTATACATATATCATATCTATATCTATCTATCTATCTATCTATATATATATATATTTATTTTTTTGCTTTTCAAATCCTGTATAAGAGAAAAAATAAACCAATATAAATTGAATTTTCATTAACGAATGTTTGGGCTTCTTTGAACGTTGGATTCGCCTACCATTGAAATACTCAGGTAGGTTATTTTAAGTTTTGTTTGTTTTGGCGACCCAGTTTAAATAAAGTTAAAAAAAAATACAGATAAACTTTAAAACACACACACATACACACATATATATCTATATATCTATATATCTATATATATATATATATATATATCGTTTTTTTCTCTATTAATTTTCATTAAAAAAATAAACTTGATATTTTTTTATTTTCAATTTTGCTATTTATGTCTGTCTATTAAAAATCATTCCAACACTTTATTTAAGATAAATATCCAATTAAATTACTTAGCAGTATAGTCATGGACCAGCGAATTTAAAAAAAAGTTGAATCTAATATCGCCATGTTCATAAATTAATAATTAAATAATATTATGCTAATGCTGGTTTAAAAGTGTTTAGATCCCAATAGCCAATAAAATTGCCTATAAAAAAAAATAGTTGAATTTATCTATAATCAATAATAACATATCTTCGTAATGTATTAAATATTTCACTAATATATAATATAAACGAATTTCATTGTACTTATTAATTAGAAAATTAATTATAAATCATTATATTTACACAAACTTTCTATAATAAAGATAATTTATTATACATAGAATTGGTGTAATATATTATGTTTTTTTATTTATTTATTATTTTGTTTATATGAAATTGCATACGATGTATATAATTTGAATCTTATTATTATTAATTTAATTTAATTTTAGTTGGAAATTTTTAAACAAAATGTACACATCATAATTTTCATATCTAATTGCTAACAATTTTTAAATGTTAATAATAGTATTTTACTTTTGTTTTTTTATTCGTATCCACTGATAAACTGGACTTTTGAACATTTATACCTATACATATACATATATATATATAAATTATTTTCGGTTTATTTTTACGTTTAATTATGAGATATGGGTCTCGACGTTTCGGTGTCCATTTTAGTACCATTTTCAATAGAGTATATTTAGAATTTAATTTTTTGGATTCTGTGTTTTAGTCTGTGCCATAAATCACAAAAATGTTCACAATTAAACGTGAAAATAATCTGGAAATAATTTCTCATAATAATAAAAACTTTCACTGAAACTTGAACGAACATATATATATATATATTTGTATGGGGCTATTGAACTCATAAGTACCTATAATGTTTTTTTTTATATTTGAATTTAATAATTTTTCAAAATATTCTCTGATATTATTTTTGACTGTGGTTAAATTATTATTATTATCATTATTACTATCTCGCCAGAATAATGAATTAATGAAAATTTTCGATGTCGAGATTTTGATGTTTTTATACGTTTTGAAGGTCCCTGAGTTATTTTCACTAAAGTTGAGAATAATGTGTGTTCATATATATATATATGTATGTTTACAAGATCACTCAAAAACGGTTTGAGCTAGAATAATGAAATTTGGTACACGGGCATTATTCAAAATTCGTAGCCTTCCTTCGCCTTTTAAGAAATGTAGCTCATTCGGAAGAGGGTCATTACCTACCACATTTTCATTTTTTTCCTCTAAACTGACCGTAAAAATAAAGATATATGTTTGATAGTTTTTCACATGATTAAAAATTATATAAAACTGCTGAAATGGAAGAAGACAGATTGGTGATAAATCAATTTTTAGGGAAACCAATTGGGAAACGACCATGGACACCCTCCATTAAATATAATATCAATATAATGATGAATAGATATAAGAATGTTGAGTGTGGTTTAGAAAATCAATTAAAATGTCTCGTGTGGTTTCTGAGGCGAAGAACTTTCGAGTTCAGTAGCGACATCGATAATATTTCTATATTTCTAAATCTATTTAATTTACCACAATGTGTGACTATTGGTATCGAGAATTTCAATGACATAATTAAATTTAAGATGAAGAGTGAAGAAATGTCTTAATTCAGCCATTTTATTCTTCAATGGTAAAGTTGTTCAGATTAAATCAAACATCAAATTGATCTAATTTGTTTCAGGCAACTGAACTTGAAATGAATGGTGACGTTAATGAGTTCATTTGCCGATGATCCGGGAATGAACTTTCATACGAAATTGAGTTTGCATTCATAACCATTTAGTGACAAATAGACTATGCATTCAATGGAATACATTGGACAACAACATATTGATGAACAAACGATTTCAATCCATGATTGATACCGACTTGCCAATCCCTCATATCGATCGAGTTCTTAGCAATAAAGAATATTATTATTGAATTCAATTAAGTTTTGTATTATTGATGAAGCAAATATACGATATTTGCAATATATTTGTTTTTCTTTGAAATAAAAGATAAAACTTTAACATTTTTTTTGCTATATTTTACTTTTTTCTATTCACTGTGGTCATTTCACTCTACTATAACAATTTTTTTTAAAAGTCTACGCTTTCCAGTGGTAAACGTTATATATTCTTCTTTTGAAAGCTTTTTTTTATTATTTAACTTTATTATGATCCTAAAATTTTTAAAATTGTATAATACCCTATTATTCTGTCTATGTATTTGAACGAATCCCATAAGTGTTATTTCTGATATGTTATTCTTGGCAGTTTTTCACTCAAACCTGGATCGATTATTTGAACCTTCTTATCAACACACAATTTTTTTTTATTGTTCGCGACTGTAAAATTTATTCAAAAAGACATTTCTCTACATATAAAAATTATACCAAACCACTATTTTGATTACTCATATAAGAACATTAATGGAATGATATAATATATTAAAAAATAAGAAGAAATGGAAAATATTTTTTTGGTGTAGGGGGAGGTAAGGGAGGAGAGCAAAAGTTTTCTTTTTAATTTTTATATTTTCATTGAAAGTTTTTTATTTATATTATATATATCTCTATATATTTTTTCATTTCTATTTTATTTTATATATATTTAATTTATATATTGTTAAAATTATTTAATTAATATTATATTATATTAATAAATATTAGTATTTTATTGGATTAATTAATTTTTCCTACATTCCTTTCATTTTGGATGGGGGGTTGAGCTGCCTCTATAGAAAAGAACATGCTGATGTCCCTGGGAGGCAAGAAACCAACACGGTTACCAAATATTTGTGTATGATTTTGAAAGCTGATTAGTTTTCAAAATATATGAACTTTTTCAAATTTCAAGGCATTTCCACTAAAGTATTCTTTAATTGGGTCTAAAAATTTTATAATCAGTTCCAAATTTTTCTTCTCCTTATCTCAGCAACGTTCCATTTCCAACATCCTTCGATTTGCCTACCAAAATATCGAATGTGTATATAAAGTGTTTTGTCCTATATTCTTATATACACCCAAGAATTTTGTAGGTGTATAAGGATTAGGTATTTAATTTAATTATTAAATTATCATTTAAGAATTATAATTACAAATGTAGCAACATATATCTTCTCTTATTATACTAGCAAACATTGTATATATATGTATATTCTATTGTAATTTATTAATTAACCGCTCGAAGGATTTTTTTTTGAAATTCACACCATAGATAATATTTTTAAATACAAATCGATCTGTTTTGGTTTCAACCTGGAGAAAAATCATCTTCATTAATTTTTTCTTAATTTAAATTTATATATGGATGACGTCACAAATGATATCCCTTTTGAAATTTGTTTCTGCCAATTTTTTTTTTAATTGATATTGCATTGATATTTTTTTATATTTAAAATATTTTAAAATTTATTATTTAATTTCGAAATAAAATTAAAAATATTTATTTTAATAAAATATATTTATTAATCTCTCAAAAAAAACAAAAAAAAACAAATACGGCTTGGTAATTGTAAGCTTTGTTATTATTTTTTCTCTAAAATAATTGAGACCAGCTGTGTAGCCGAGGAGTATAGACTTGGTACGCCGACTCGAGTTCAAGTGCATAATCCGAAATAAATTTAAATTGTTTTGTCATTTAATTTTTTCTTAATTCTTATAAATTGTTATTAGTTAATTTTATGTTATTTTTTAAAATCTATTTTCGTGTTTTTTTTTATTAAATTAATAATTTATATTTATTTATTCATTGTTCTTTTATTAATTAATTTTTAGATAGTTTTACAATTTTTAATATTTTTTCACTAAAATTAACTATTATTTAATATTTATTAATATTATTATTGATTATTATTGAGGACACCACGTTCCATTCATAATTTAATAATTGTAATAAATAATCAAAGAATTGTATATCAATATTTTTTAAAGGGTCGAGCGATAGCTCGATGGTCCAGATATTTTAGAATCAAATTACACACAAATATATAAAATTTATTTTTATTTTATTTTTCTTGCAAACATTGTAAGGATAAATTATCTATATGTGTTTCTCCCTTGAAAATTGCTATATATTATTTATGATATTTTAAAAACAATGATAATTAAAGAATATCTTATTCAAAATAAATTATTGAATATATATGATCTAATAATATTTAAATACAAATAGAAAAGCATTAATAAATGCCTGTTCCTTTAAAATATTTGAATTTTTTTAATCTGTTTTGTCGTTTAATTTTTTTTTTAATTCTTATAAATTTTTATTAATTAATATTATTATTTATTATTACTGGGGACCCCAAATATCATTCATTTTATCAGTTTGATGCAATGATGAAACATTATATAATTGTAATAAATGATTAAAGAATTGTATATCAATATTGATTAAAGGGTCGAGCGATAGCTCGGTGTTCCAGGTACTAAACTTCTATATAGAAAGAGAGATAAATTTAAATTATTTTAATTTTTAGTTTGACTTTTTGAAGGTAGATACGCTCACTATGAGTTTATTTATAATTAAGAGTATTAAGTATTAATACATTTTTTGGATTCTTTCCTTTCTTGATTTTATATTTATTTTACGTTATTAATAATTCCATTTACAAAATTTTTATTATTATATGCTATTGTTTTGTTCATAGAAAATTGTTTTTTAATTAATTTCCACTTTTCATTTTGTCATATTAGAATAATAGGAAAAATTAGGTAACTTCCAAGCAATCAATGACATTAAAGCGAGCCGTTGGCACCAGAAGACCGACCGATAAGACCAACCGGACCATTTTCCTGATTATGTATCCATGCACAGCCCAACTCCAATAAAGACGCCATCTTTTTGAGAGAAAACGATTACTTGTCGTCTGCGTGGCTATCGATTCTTAAGAGATATCCAATAGCTTAAGAAGATTTATGTAATTCGCATAAGTTATTAGATTTTTTTCATCTTCTATCGAATTTAAATAAAAAAAAAACAAAAAAAAAACGAAAAATTCGAAAATGTGTTTTATGAAGCAAAAAATATGGGTAAAAATTGATCTAATATATGCATGTACTAGTGAATTTCAAGAATATGTGAGTTTATTATATCTATAATTACTTCCGATATTTATTTTTATTTTTTGAATGAAAGAGAAAAGTTAATTGGTTTATTATTTACCTTTAAATAATTAAGCGTTCAGACTGATGGCGATTCTATTTTTGGGCAAATTTTGTTCATTATATTTATCTTATTAATTAAATTAATTTGTAGAGAAATCAATTGTGAAACAATCGGCTAATAAAGCAAAGAGACGCTTGGTTGATAATACAAAACAGGTTGAGAGAATTAATAGACCAAACGGTAGACCTTAATTGAAACATTTTAATATGTTATGTAATCTAAATTTAAACTTAAAAATATAAAGCTTAATAAAATAAAACTTAATATGAATAATTTTTAATTAAACACTGGTTGAATTTTCAAATTTTGTATATATTTGAGTTATGCGCATTTTGGTTGTTACACTAACATCAGAAGCTTAAATTGAAGAGAAGAAAACTACTGATGTTGGTGTATATATATTTGTTAATTTTTGAGATTTTTTATTCTGTTAAGGATTTTTTTAAAATTCACAGAAAAGGTAATTTTTATAAATAAAACTTGATCTGTATTGGTTTCAGCTTCTGGAAAAATCATCTTTGTTAGTTTTTCTTATTAAAAAATAGTAATATTGAAGATAAAATAGCGTCAATAGCGACATCAGCGCCATCGCATTGACAATTGCCTTAATATTATATTAATCATTTTACATTTAAAATATTTCAAAATGTTTAGTTTAGTTTTTAATTTAATTTAATTTCAAAATAAAATAAAAAATATTTATTTTAATACTATTTTATAATCAAAAATTACGAAATATATTTATCATTCCCTCCACCCAAAAAAATTCATTAAGTTAGCAACATAATAAATATGAACAATTATAAATAAAAAAAACTTAAAATTTTACTTCTTCCTTTTATTTCTTCTTTCTTATTTTAAGGGGCTTTGATTGAACAGTAGAGGGCTTTAATAAATTCTTAATAAATGTTTTATACTGAAAGATTTTTATGGGTTTTTGAAGTAACAAATTGATTGATATTTTCTATGTACAAATACCGCTAGGAAGTTTAAAATTTATATATTCAACTAAAATTTATCTGATTATCTGGAAAACATTGTAAGTATATATTATCTTCCTGTCTTTCTGATCTTGAAAATTGTTACCATATTATTTATGATATTTTAAAAACAATTTCTTTAATTCAAATTCATTTAAAATGATAATTAAAGAATATCTTATTTAAAAAAAAAATTGTTCAATAAATCTGATCTAATAATATTAAATTATATTATTTAAAATAAGAACTTTTACAATAAATTATATTGGATTATTATAAATAAAAAGAGACCATTATATATTGGAATAATTTTGTTTGTGAATTGTTAGTATTAATGTTAATAATTTTGTATTCATTTTGTCGAACATCTATGGCAGTGATTCTCAACCTCTGTGCCAGGGCACTTTTGTGTGCCGCCAAATTTTACAAATGTAAAGTTCAAATTAAGAAAAGTACTTATTTACTTTCTAAGTATGTAAAAAAAAAACGGTAAAATGTTGTTGAGATCAGGCTCTTAAACATTTTCGATTTTTCAATAAGGCTCTAAGTATGATTCTTACACTTATCATTTTCTTTGTGTGCCGCCAAATTTTTCCACCGTTAAAAGTGTGCCGCGGTAAAAAAAAGGCCGAGAATCACTGATCTATGGATAGATTCTCATAACCGAGATAACAGGCTTGAATACAAACAGAGAATAGCTTTTAATCATAAACACCCCAACCAATTTATTAATATTCCCAGTCAAATCCATAACAATCTTAAAATAATATTCACATTCTATACTGAATAATTTTTACCGACCGAAGGAAAGGAAGGTATTGTTTTAAGTTATTGTTTTAAAGTTCCAAGCGGTGGCTAGGTGAACCAGGTACTATTAATCTATAAATCAAAAGGGAAAATGTATAAAAATAAAATTTAAAATGAAATAAATGCTTAAAATTTTTTTAATCTTTATGTTTGTATATATATATATATATATATATATATTTTTATAACCTGTATATAACAATCTAATAAATACATTTAATTATTTTTAAAAACACGGAAAATGAATCCCCATTTTTTATTATATTATGTTAACATATGTATGGATGGTTGATTTACACTTTTCAATATCGACTACCAATATGTTTTTATTCGTTTTCTATAAAAAATAAAAAACGGGCATGCAAATAATTTCCTTGGGTTCTTAAAGCTGCATGCAAATGCTACACTTTCCAAAGCCCATATAATCTCTTATTAAACTCTCGTCTTCCCGGGAAAGTATCTAGTAATAATAGGCCCTAAAGGGGATGTAGAATATTCGCATAATGTTCCTATATTTACTGAATTAGTTAACTTATTGCTAGGAAAGGTGAGGTTGACATCTTGAAATTTGGTTATTTGACCCCCGAACCGGCAATTTACTTTAGGGGTTGTTTAACGTAAAGTTACCCTTCATGGGCAAATAATTAACAAACAATTTCTTTTTAAATTATTATTTTGATTCTATTTTTTATATAATGTTAATAAATTATTATAAAATTATTTCGATTATAAACTATTTATAAGTTTCTTGTAATTGGTACAGTTTGAATATGTTCATTGAAAAATACTTAACTTGCCTAGACAATAAATGAACATGATTTTCTCAAAGTAAAGTTTATGCGACTTTTTCGAGGATTTATTTAAGTGACCTCACTCGAAGAAGATTGCATTTAAAAAAATCTCTTAGAAGAACTTGAAAATTGTCTTGATTGTTAGTGTAACCAAAAAACTGCACAATGGAGCATGAAGTGGATTATGAAGGGAAAAATATATTCACACAACAGTTTTTTTTTTAATGAACTGACGGTTTACCCAATAGATTGAAGATAGACAATGTTTCATTTGCTCTTCTCAAATTATTATTAAATTGATTATGTGCCCAGTAATACAAAATAAAGTGTGAATGAGATTTGGATATTGTTGACGCAGCTCAACATATATATTTTATACTAAAGGTTTGAATTAATTAAAATTAATGCTAGTGATAATGCATCACCGTTCAAAGAGGAAGTGGCTCCATCTTTGAATGGTGAAGTGGGATTGAGAAGATTCTATCCCTTCTTTCCGGCTGTAGTACCAGCACTCTATCGATATATCTCGTCTCGTTACAACCTATCACCTATCGTCATCTCCTGGTTCATCCTTTGTTTTCGTCGTGTGTAAGATCTTTCATTCTTTACGGGTTATACCAGTAATTCCCAAACTGTGAGCCCCGAAAAAATTTCCTAATACTAGAAATATTTTGGTCCTAAAAAAAGGTAAATGATTTTGTGGGGAAGTTTTTTCAATTTGTCTCCAAAAAAAAAAAGTTCAACCGTTTTTTGGACCAAGCTTTTAAACATTTCGTACTTTTTTTCAAAATTTTTTCAATTTATCTCTAATAAAAGGTCAAATGTTTGTCCCGGTTTGGTGTTTTCGAAATATGGTTACCCTAATTAAGGGAGCTGCGGAAAAAATCCGATGTATTATGAGAGCCGTATACCGAAAAAGTTTGGGAACCTTTGGGTTATACTATTTCGAGTATACGTCTAATGTTAATTCTATCTTTACTCAAATAGATACTCTTTATAAAGTTTATTTTTATCGACTATTGCTTAATTAAGAAAGATCGAACTACACACCCCTTCATTACGAATGACTTCATAAAAGTAATAAGTCATTCAAAGGTATTGGAGTTTCTACTTAAAGATAATTTTACTCTTATCATTGTAAGAGGTAAAATTATATCTATCTTTATCTGCTGTTTCTCTTCAGGACGACGCATACATCTTCCCTGATAATTTTGATAATGTTATCCACTTCGGAGAAACGTGGACAACTACTGGAAATTCGTAAAACATCATTTTGTAACTGTTTTCGAGCTCAGTTCCATCAATTTGTCGCTCATAAACATTAATTATATCATTTCATATTTAATTTATTTAGTTTATAAGTTCATTTACATCCATAATTTATATATATTTAGTATTTAGGCCTTTAGTGATAAGCTGATAAGTTATTATATTATAAGATAGCTCTTAAGTGTTTTATTATATTTAAAAAATATCAAATAATATTAAATATATTAGAACCAATTTTGATGTATATATATTTAAATAATTATCAAATTAATAATTATTTAATTTACAGTACTTAAACATTTCCTTTTTTTTCATCATAAGGCAACTACCCCCCATAGATTGCCTTACAGATATAAAAGGTGTTTAATTGGGTCTTTCTTATCATATTTTAATTTATCATAATGTGATATGTTATAAACCATCTTTTAGTGAAAAATTTAAATATTTATTCATTTTTAGTAGTTGGACTATTTGGATCGTTCATCTTAAGTTAATTTGTATAGTGAGCCAGACCTGTTTAGGTGTCAGTTTAAGTGCCGAGACTTCTTCAGAACTTTAGAACAGAGTGAATCAAAGCTTACCCACACATTCAATCAAAAATCCCATCATTGTCTCTTGGTCACAGGGACTAAGATCAAGAATCCCAAAAATTTCGCCTTAATACTAAGAGGGAGACTCAAACCTCACAAAAAACGTGAAAATAATCCGGAAATAATGAATATATAATATATATACATATATATAAGTGAAAAATACATAAATGTATCTGTTGATAGGTAATTTATATATATATATGTATATATATATGGTATCTATATAAGTTGTCTTATCATTTTCAAGGATAGTTTCTGAACTCGGCGACCTTGATTGAATTCAGTCATTCGAGAGGTCCCCACAACTCAACAGCTGTGCTCAACGACTGCTATCTGTCATGCATTCATTATGTAAGCAACATATTTCTGTTCCATCTTCCATTTACTAACATTTCAATTTTTAACATTATCGAATATAATAATAAAGAAAAATTAACTAAATGTATTAAAAAATTATATCATAATTTCAATATTAAATATATTTATTGAAAACTAATATTTTTGATTAATTTCAAATATGTATATATCATTCAATTTGATTAGAGTGCTTATTCGTGCTAAAAACTGAACTGTCATGCTAATTTACCTAATTTGAATTTGAATCAATAATCAACTTTTTGATATTCAACTTTTAGATCATTTCTGATAATTATTTTTTTTATTTGTAACCATACGCTATATATATATAATTATTTATATACAATAGGTTAAAAATAAAATAATAGGTGTAGTATATACGAGGGTGGGGTGAAAAATTTCCGACCTGACCAAGAAAAACGATGTTTTTAAATTTTTTTTTTTTTGCTATATTTTTCAACATAATCTCCATCAACACTGATACATTTCTCTCATAATGGTGTTCTAATTAATTTAATTAATTAAACTAATTAATTTAATTTAATTTAATTTAAGTCTCATCAACAGTTATGAATCGACGCAAAAATTCGTTTGGATTACCCCTAAAGCGCCAAATTGTCGGTAGAAATGTTTTTTCGGAGCAATTTTTGGTGTAACGTTAGCAAACGCGGCACCCACGTTGAACACAGCATTACATATTCAAATGGTTGTGCAAAATATTTCGCACACGTTCAGTCAGGCCGGAAACTTTTCACCCCATGTATATAAATAAAATATAATATTAATTCCGATTCACTCGTACACATTGGAGTTTATTGCTCCCTAAAATAAATTAAAATGTATTTATTTATCTAATAAGAAAAATTATTAATATTATGATAAGGAAGAGACACTAATCTTCAGGAGTTTGCAATATTGAGGAGAGGGCGGTAGGGACAGTTTAAGAATTAGAAGAAAAATCTTTAAGGGCGATTTAGATTTCCCCTTATTTTATAAATACTAGATACTCAACTTAAATTATATATATAAATATATATATACCTATATACAGTATAATTATATAACTCAATGATTTTTATTTTATTTTATTTATTAGCTTGCATGTGATACAATTTATATACTACTTTTGAAATTAGTTATATATTTAAATATACAATTAAATATATAGATAGATATATTATATTTATTTATTATTCCAGGAAATAATTAATACAAAACCCTTTCAGGCATATGCCTCCCCCAGTTCGTCTCATTCGTCCCTCGATCAAACTTTTTTCATCCAGTTTACTCCTACTTATTATTTTCACATGATAAAAACAAAGATAAATTATTTTTTAAGTCTCATCCTCCCCAACACTTTCTTTTGATTTTCCTTTACTCTTCCATTGATTTTTTTTTTAAATCCTTTATTTTAATTTTTTTAATTAAATTTTTTTTTAATCACAAGACTGTTATTAAATAATTCTAATTTTTTGTTTCGTTTTCCATGATGTGAAAATAAATAATATTTTTTTATTTTTTTATTTTTTTTTTTTTTTTTATAAATTAATACCATAAATCATTTATCTTCGAAATTGTCATTGAATAAATATAAATTAAATGAATAATTTTTAAAATATAATAATTGTTGTATTAACAATGAACATGTGCAAAGAGTGTGATCATATTATTATTAGAGTTGGCATGTTATATTTGTTGGGATTATTTTTATATTTGGGGCTTAATCGCTGTCTGTTAAAATTCTCTTCACTTTAATCACCCACCTCACAATAGCATTTAGATATTGTCATTTGGGGTTGATGCTCTGATTCTGGTCAATAAATGATTTGAAATGAAACAAACAACATGATTTGTTTATTTACAAGGAAGGAATCAATTAATCAATAAAAATGACAGATTATAATCGGTTTGGCGGTTACTTCTATTCTAATATTTGTAAAGGGGAGATGACAGCTCGAAATTTTATTATGAAGTATATATAAGTATACATATAATTATATTATATTAGAATTATTTAGAAATTTAGAAATAATAATTCTTTATTTTCTTAACATTTTTAACACACTTTACTTAACTCACAGTGTCAGGTTGTCCGTGTGTTGTTTGTCCGCGGCATTTTATAATCGATATTTCAAAAACTTCCCGTCATTCAATCAACTTGAAATTTTGCATACGCGCTTGCTCCTGCTAATAATACACTCATCAATTGAAAAATACACTGAATTATTTATCTGTTAGTGGTAATTAATTAACTAAACTTTCATATGCGGAATATGGAATAGTTCACTATTTCAATCATAGATGGCGATAGCAGTTCTACAGACGCTGAACACACTTTACTTAACTCACTCCTTTTTTCTAAAAAATGTCAAACTATTCTGTGGTTGTAAAAAAATATTACACATGTTATTAATAAGAAATATTTAAAATAACGACTACATTTATTTACGTACGACTAAAAAGTATAAAATAAATTTAAGTAAAAAGAAATCTTTTTAAAAAACACACTTTACTTAAAATTGCACTAAAAAGTAAAAAATAAAATCACTGTAAAGTGTGTGCGCCCAATAGTGGAAGCAAATGTTTTACGGTGTTATTATAATTTGAGCGCACACACTTTACAGTGATTTTATTTTTTACTTTTTAGTGCAATTTTAAGTAAAGTGTGTTTTTTAAAAAGATTTCTTTTTACTTAAATTTTTTTTTCTTAATTTCCTTTTTCTGATGATTTATCATATTTTCTTTGATATTATTTTAATTGAAAGTGGTTTGATGTTGGTATTATTGTATCAGTTTATTTATTTAATAAGAATAAATTTGAGTTATATAAATAAGTATATAAAAGTTGGTTTTGTCCAGGGGTGTATATAAAGGGGAAGGGGAAATGTAAGAAAAAACTAACCAATCTCATTAATTGCAATGCACAAATCAATAATAATATTTCTAATGACAAACATCAAAAGCTTTCTTTTGTTCAACTTCTAATGATGGTGTAACAACCGAAATGCACATCAATAAAATCATAAAAACCTCAACGAGTGTTTAAAAATTATTAATTTTAAGTTTCATTTTTTTAAGTTTGTAATTGGCTTCTATAACATTAAAATGTTTCAATTAGGCCTTAATTAAAACATTTTAATGTTGATTTATTAATTTTCTCATATATGTCTATTTTGTATTATCAATTTTGAAATTACGACTGAATTCGGATGACAGTATTGGATCTTTTTCATTATGTTTTTGTTAGAAGAAATTTCTAATTTTTCACAGGAAATTTATTATTTGTACTCCTATTAAAATAGAATTGTAATCCTGAGTAAAGATAATTCTTCTAATTCAACTGTATTCTAAAGCTAAATGATTTTTTTAAATAAATTGATGATTTATCCGTTCATTTCAATGAGGATAACTTGGCATTTTGATATTTGTTGGATTACAGTGTGTTGAACAATGAGGATGCAAGCCATCTGCTTGAGAGTTGAATCGTTTGATAAATGATGATGCGAAAATGATTTATTCGATAGAATTTTTCAACAAGATGATTTATTTTAACTGATAGAGTGGTTGAATGAGCCCCATTAAAAAAACTTTGAAATATTATTATTATAATATATATAATGATATATATTTAAAAAAATAGTTTATTTCAATTCTAGTGAAAATTAAAAAAAATACAAGAGCGTTTGAAGAAGAGTAAAAAATAATTTCGAAATTATTTGAAAAAATGGTCGTCAAATGTATTTAAATATATATTAATTTTCTACAAATATTATTATTATTAGACTTAAAGAGACATTACAGTAATAGTATCAGAGTATTTTATTTAGAGGTTCGGTAAATTAATATAGCCAAAATATATGTAATTTAGAAATAAATAAATAAATAATAAATATAAATACATTCAAATGTAAATCAACTTCTCAAATAACAAAAAATATGATAAAATTGATTTATTTTTAATAATAGGGTAGCGGGCAAACACTCCTTCACGACCCCGGTGAAGGACAGGTTTGCTTCAGGTATGCGATCCTGCCCTTACGCGATGCCTTGATTTTTTTCCAAACCCAGGAAGAAATCAAGTCCCCATATCCTTAAATGTTCTACATCCCAATCTAATATCTTAGACCCTAATCAACCACTCCTTTCCAAAATTATCCCGGGGTACGGTAGGTTAAGCTGAAAAAAAGAGCCGACTCTTCCCCTGCCGAAGTTATCACCCTTGGAAAAAAGGAAAATAGTAAAAATTACATCAGAAATGAGGGGGAACGCCAGGGCATATATGGAACCGACGCTGGGCTTGACAAGGAGTAATCCGTCTGTGACAGAGTTTTGAGGAGGCTAGTACCTGTCGTTCAAAAAAATACAACTCCACTAACATCCACAGTGGATTTACAACAGACATGTCCATCCGATGCCCCTTCTGTCCTAGAACCGTCTACACGACTTATAGTAAATTCCACTTAGGCTAGAAAAACTAATTCATAAAATGATCACGTAAAATGAATTTTAAAGTGACGAAAACATGCTTCCGTTTCAATGCTTCCGTTATACTCTGATCAAAATATATCTGAACAGAATTTGGTAGACCAAAAAAATATAATAATAAAAAAAGGTATTTAACCATGAAGGATCTGAATACAATCCGCATAGAAGTTGGAAACAAAATAGGCCACTCCTAAAACTCAATCATCTGAACTACAAAACAAAAATAGTTCTGTAACATCCCCTGATCAGGGGTGATCTGAGTTACACAGATGAAACACATCCTGAACAAATCAAAGAGAGGTTCTGAATAAATTTTACCTTAAATCTTTACTTCTTTTACAAAAATTCTATGTTCGAAATATTCTTGATCTGATAAAGATAATACATTATTTTTGAGAAAAATATTTTAAATTTAAACGCGAAGTTTCCTTAGATGCTGCAAGGTTTATAATAAAAACAATTTTTCATAAATCTTATAACTAAATGATAAAATTATAACATTAAAAAATATCTTTTAAATACCATTAGTTTACTATGATCAGTTAATAGGCCATCATATTTAAAAAGTGATTATTATAATTATTATATTTTTATTTAAACTATTCTTTCATCTTGTCATGTTCAAAGTGCCTGGGGGGGGGGGGTATTTGATGCATAAGATAGCATTTGGACTATTCGTTGTATAGTCAAGATTGACTAATAATTAATAAAGAGCAATCTAACGAGTTTCTCCATGCTTTTTGACAAATTATTATTCCATTAGAGTGGGATATTGAGACATGAACTTCAAAGGGTGATGTGTGTTTGGGTCATCAACTTGATGACTCCAAAACACTCACAAGCTCGGGAAGGTCATTATGTATTAGCCAAGCAACATATTAAGTGGACTAAAAAGTTAATTTATTTGGCCAAAGCTGACATTAATTGACTTAGTGATAATGGGAACAAACAAAAACATCAGTTTCCAACATTTTGACAAAATTAAAATATAATTGTATAAGAGTCAATCAATTCGATTGGTTAAAAAAACAGTTGTACTATGTTTGAATTTAGATATCGATATATGTATACCTAATTATTATCAAATTAGATAAATAAATATATTTGTTTGTTTAGAGTGAAAGAGAAATTTGATTTTATAATCCAAAAGAAAGTTTTTTTTTTTTTTATAAATAAATACTAAATAAAATACCTATATACTCTGGAGGTTGTTCTTGAATGTTGTTGAATTGATGTTTGTGTTATTTATTGGGTTATTATTATTATTAGTAATATTGATTAAGACTATATTTTAAAATTGACGTTATTCTATTATATATTATTTAAATGAACTTTGTCATTTATTATAAGTTTCATTATAATTTTCTTAAACGAATAAAAAAAATTCATTTTTAGTTTTTTTTTTTTTTCATTTTTGAAATTTATTATTATTCTAGATTAAATTTTTAAATGTGATTTATTCGTATCTTTTTCAAATGCCATAAACGGGGACTGGAAACCAAGGAGGTGAATAAATAAATTGCACCCAAATCCAGAGTCAATCCTTTTTTAAAATGGAATTTTTTAATAAGAGGTTTTTTGGATGAGATGAAATCCAAAAGAATTTTCATGTTTCTGATCTACAAGTATCAAGAAAGAAATAAAGAAAAGAATGGTTAAGTGTTGGCGTAAAGGGGAGTTGCATTGGAATTGAAAGCTTGAAAGTTATAAGATTTCGTTGAAATCGATACAACCTAAAAGAGAGAGAAGAAGAGAGAGAGAGAGAGAGAGAGAGAGAGAGAGAGAAATGATGGGAGAGAGGATGAAAAAGGGTAATGCTGATGTAGATTTTCCACAATATTTACTAAATTTCTTTCACTTTCATTAACTAATTCACTATAAATTGTTATCAAACACAAGAAATATAAAAAAAAAAAAAATTTAAAATCGATTTCCACTTCAAATTGTTTAAACCCTAAATTAAAGTATTAAATAATATTTGAAAATCAAATAGAAATATTTTACGAGGGGTGTTCAAAGGATTCTCGGTATACGTATGAAGGAAAATGCAGAAACTTCTAACTAAAATTTATTTTTCAATGTAGTCCCCCATAACCTCAATACACTTGTTTGCTCGGGAAACTAACCTTTGAATTCCCTGTAAAAAATATTTTTCCTCCTTGTCCTCAAAATGTGCGTTAATTGCACCTTCAGCTTTTCATCGTCAGAAAAACGTTTTCCACGAAGATCTTTTTTTTAGGTTGGGGAACAAGAAGTAATCACTGGGGCAAGGTCTGGGCTGTAAGGTGTATGCTTTATTTCTTCAAAACATTTTTCTAAACATTGTCTCATCAGTCATTCTGGTCTTCTTACACCAACGATAATTAGATTAGTACTAATGATAAATAAATGAAATTTTGAGGTTATGTTCTCAGGGAGTGTCGTTACCAACTGAAATAATTTAAATCCCTTCGTCACTACAAAATTACCCCGTTACCGAGAATACTTTGAACACCCCTCATGCTTTGACGAGGTCCGATCCGAAGGCGTAAAGTTTTTAAGTCAACATACAAGCCATTGAAAAACAAAATTATACTCTCCTAAATATCTTTTTTTATCTCATATAAAACTAAAATAAATTAATATTTGAAAAAAAAACTGCATCCAACTCATCAAGTGTCATCCACTAAGAGTTTAAAAAAATTTTTTGAACATGAGTGGATGAATAAAAAGTATATTTTAATGATTGAAAATTTGTACAAGAGAAATATATATACATAAGGAGAGTGTGAACTTAAAGTATAAATTGAAAAAAAAAATTCTTTCATTTAATTACTGGGACTAAGAACTTTTGAGAGAGAT
The DNA here is from genome assembly GCA_963082975.1 of Labia minor. Lineage (NCBI taxonomy): Eukaryota > Metazoa > Arthropoda > Insecta > Dermaptera > Spongiphoridae > Labia > Labia minor. The sequence continues at coordinate 11,638,853 of OY720348.1, forward strand.
AAATAAATAGATATCCTAGATAGATTTTTATATTTTCTTTGAATTTTTTCCGACCGACGATAGTAAGGGAGGTATTGTTTTCACACCAAATTTCACATGTGGAGATTTTTACATATCTCCACGAATCATGCATTTTCTTAACAGAAAAAAGTATTTTTAGCATGATGTCTGTCCGTCCGTCCGTATAGATGTGTACAGCCTGAACGGCTCAACGGATTTTGATGAAATTTGGTATATTTACTTAATGCATCAGTGGGATGAATTGATCAACTTTTGGTACAAATCCGGCAACCTGAAGTGGTAGTATTAGCGATCGACGATAGGAAAGGAAGGGTTATTTTCACACCAAATTTCACATGAGGAGATTTTTTTATATATCACCACGAATCATGCACTTTGTATTGGTTTTATCCTCGGGAAAATCATATTTATTAGTTTTTTCTTGATTTAAAATTATATGACGTCATCCAGACATTCATGACGTCACAGCCTGGTCTTGCATATATATTATAAATAAAATAAAATTAAAAATATTTATGTTCTATCCATATCTGTTTTTTATTACATTAATAGATATATTAAAATTATTTGAAATTGTTTCTGTAGCTGGAAATTAATTTACTTCAAACCGTCGGTCGGTTAGGACCTGGCCACAGGTCAACTTATTTTAAAAAAAAAAGTTAAACAAATTCGAATATAATAATTTTTTTAACTTGAAAAACATTTATTATTTATTTGAAAAATAAATTATTTTTCATAAATTTGACTATGAATTTTTTTCGTTTATTATTAAATAATTGTTTGGGCTTTTTGAATCTTAAATAAATTTATTATTTTATTGTTTATATATATTTAGGGATTTAATGATGTTTGAAGAGAGCATACACCTCTTAAAATACAGACATCCCAATGATACGGTCCAGGGGAAGTGGCTGATAGACATATTTAGAATACAAAATAAAAATACAAAAGGGCCTTTGAACCCATCATTACTTTCTTTTCAAAGAAATATTTTTCTTATAAATCTTAATAAAAAAAATATTCAAAATATTTATTTTTCCGAATATAATTTATTTAAAATAAAATAAATTATATTATATCTTTTGTTAACGATAACTAAAATATTTTTTGAGATGAAGAAAATCTTTTATACATCACCACTACACAATCCACATATACTTTCAAGAGCCACCGATTTCTCAAATTCCATAACTTCTGAAACAGCCAGGCACCAATCTGTGAGCTATTCTTCTTTTTTCCTCTTCAGAGTGCTAATAAAAGTTAATATTACTTCCAATTTTTCTTAATTTTTTTTTATAAAATTATATTTGAATAAATATAAATTTTGATAAAATTATTTATAAACAATTTTCTAAAGAAAAAAATTAATTTCTTGAATTAAATTAACTTCTAGTAAAAACTTCGAGTTAGATACGAGAACAGATAAATAAGTCCATGACTTTATGAATGAATCCAACGATTAACCAATTTTTTATCCCTTCCAAAAAAATAAAATTTGTCTAGGACATCTTTGGTGCCGATTCACTGTTTTGACTTCTGTTTGGTCTTTGGAGTGTTGTGGTGGATCCACGTTTCATCCACGGTTACGAAAAGGGGAAAAATCTCGGTTTCACTGAAGCACAAGAAATTCACTTTTTTCCATTTTCTTTTTAAATCACTAGGCAGTTTGCTATTAATGGATGTCAAACAGATAGTAAATGACCCAGATTTCGACAGGAGTCAGCTGAAAGTTGTCTGTTGGCAGGAGTAATGTTGCCATTTCATTTAAGAGGCGGGAAATTCAAAAAAGTAACGGACTTATTGACCTTCCCTCGTACATATAAGAAATAAATTTGGGCTCTAAATAAAATGAAAATCTTATTTTTTTGTAAAGAGCGGGATGATGAGCATAAACACACTCAAGTCATCATTTTTTAATTGTATCTCTGTTAAATTATATTGAGTGTGATAAGAAATGTAATTTTTTCAAATTTTTTCAAATTTTTTTTTTAACTAAATAAATGATTTTTCATAATATATATAAAATTGAAAGGAATGACCTCTAGGGTTTCCCCAGCATATTCAAAATTAAGAAGGGATGGACGGGCGTGGCATGTGACTCGAATGGGCGAAGAAAGACTAACTAAAACTTGGTTTAATTAAGTAACCAGGAATGCGGTAGGCAGACAATATAAAAGTAGATATTAGCGAAATGGGAGAAGATAGGAATTGGATGGAGGGGGGGGGTTAAGATAGAAGAAATGTGGTTGCTACTACCAACAACTTTCGAGTTAGAGATAGATAGATATAAAACCAAAAAATAAAAAAATAAGTGGGATGCCAGGTGGTGTTTGGAAGTATTAATTAAATTAAGTTCGCCTGAAATGTTCTTATTAACAAAAAGCAAATGATAGTAGTATGTTAATGTTTCTGTTGTGAGAGGCAAAACCTTGCCGGCATCTGACATAAGACAAATCGTCCAGCATTCCAGACCTGCAAATGGAACAGTCCTACCGACCCAGCAAACACACCCGTCTTATAATTCCCGGATACATTATTATTTTATTTTATTTTATTTATTTTTTCATTTAATCCTACTGGTTAATTTTATTTAAATAAACTTTTTTGTGCATGTGTGTGTGCATGGGGGGGGGGATTATTTTTAGAATCAGGATAAATACTCTTGCTGCAATTGACATGTTTCATATCTACCTTCATTTATTTAAAGAAACAACATTTGTTTATTTATTTTTTTTTTATTTATTTGTTTTGTTTATTTAATTAACCTGTCAGTACGAAAAAAATTTTCTTTTGGAAATATCCCACATTTAGAATAATTCATTTTTTTTTTTCTTAAATTTTATATTTCGAATCAGTTGTCGAATCAATCAACAACAATTATTGTAAATTTTTTTTTTATCTATAATTAAATAATTATAAAAAGATTAAAAAATTTTAGATAGTAAATATTTAAATATATCTTATGAATTTGAAATTCTACTGACAGATTATATAAACTATATAATATACTTATTAGTTCACTGCTGGAATGTATTGATTTTAAAATAACATTTTTGTTTTATCATTGGTTATTTTCCTAGTAATATACTTATATATATATATATCTGAAATTTGATTAGAGAATGTGTAGATATTCCAATAAGGTCTACTACTACTCTGTCTTTCTGCCAAAAGGCACATGTTACTTACCTCTAGAGATATTTCTGACATATTCAAGCCAGTGAAATTTTCTTTTCATCCAATTCTAAATTTACTCATAGGAAAATGTTGTCACTGTAGATATTTCCATATTCAAAAATAAATTTTATGGATTAATAAAGTTTTGGATTGGTGCCATTAGAAAATCCATGAAATCGATTTTCATAAAGGTATTCAAATATGCTCGAATGGGCCATTCGGGTTGAATTCATGCCAAATATAGTAGGATCAAAGATATATTTTACAAGAATTCCAATTTGGATAGTCATCTTTGAAATAATTTGTTAAAAACATTATACTATTTGAACATGGCAAATAAATATACGAATAGAATTAGGAAATGGAATTTTAGAATATATTCTATAAATGCAGGCCTGGCCAACCCAAATGACTCCATGAGCCTCTTTGATTAGGAGCAATGCTACAGGGGCCGCATTTTAGGGAAACGAATTTAAACTTTACAATGTATTAAAAATCACTTTTTAAAACTTTCTTGATGCTTAATGTTTAATATTTTTATTTATTATTTTTCGGCTATTTTTTTTTAAATAAAAATAATAATAACAATTTAAAATAAAAAAATATATTCTCTATTAATTACTATTATTTCCAACTTTTTTCTTCCTATTTATGGAATCAAATATGTAGTTTAAAAATTCTAGAACATATTTTAAATAAAAAAAATGAATTAATTATAATTTTTTCAATTATATTCTCTATTTTTGAATATACGGAGGAAAAATGAAAGTTAAAAAAGAAATATAAAATTAAATGGCGGGCCACACAATTTTTCACGGTGGGCCGCATATGGCCCGAGGGCCGCGGGTTGGCCAGGCCTGTATTAATGTTTTAGTCATTTTATATGACATAACATTTTTATGAATGTCACCATATATTTATGTATATAGAAAAATATTAGCTGATAATTTCATTTTTGAAAATTAATTATCTATTTAATATCATCCTGAACAAGCGCTAATAACTTTTCCAATTTTTGAAATAATGAATAAGTTGGGGCCGTTTTTAATCAGGGATTGGCTTACGACGATAGAAGCAAACTTTGATCAGATTCGAAGTTGCTTAACTTTTCCTCTTCACTCTCTAGAAAATGATTAAAATTTCTCTCACTTGGCTTCTTTCTTTATTTCTAAAATTATATCATCAATTATGTATGGCTTTTTATCATTATTAGAGGTTAGAAAATTCGATTCTATATATATATATATATATATATATATAGAATCCCTGTTACTCTTAATTTTTATAAAATAGGTCGAAAAAAGATAAATTCACAGACGTATGGGAGAGATTGCATAATTGAGAAATTATATGGCCTCTAAGAATCCTCAAATCATAAAGACAAGTAATTGCGATGAATGGAGTATTTGGCTTCGAATGAATGAAAAAAGATTGACGAGAATTTTTTATAGGAAAATGTTGAGTTGATTGAAATTTAAATCAACACTTACAACACATTTAAAATTAAATTATTCTTTTCAGAAAGTTTTTATTTTTTTAAATTTTATTTTACTTCTGTGTGTGTTTTAAAAATGGATTATTATTATTATTATTATTATATATCTATAAGTGTTTCTTATAATGAGAAAACATTTCCGGGTTATTTTCACGTTTAATTGTGAGATTTGAGGTTTATTTATTATTTATGGGTTGACTAGACGGGTGAATTTTAATTTTTTTTGAAATTATTGTAAAATTATTTATAATTTCACTAGAATTTTAATAACGTCGTTGTTCGTTTTTTGTGTTTAAGAAACTTGAAAGTACCTGTGTGGAGATAGCTCAGGATAGAGACAGTTGGAGGAATGTTGTTGCTGCAAAAACCAAAAATTTTAATAACGTGGCTTAGAAATACATAGATAGATAGATAAATTGACTTTGTTTGAAATTTAAATCAACACTAACAATTTAAATTCAAATATACTTATGGAATGTTTAGTTTTTACCGACCGACGATAGTAAGGGAGGTATTGTTTTCACACCAAATTTCACATGTGGAGATTTTTACATATCTCCACGAATCATGCATTTTCTAAACAGAAAAAAGTATTTTTAGCATGATGTCTGTCCGTCCGTCTGTCCGTCCGTCCGTATAGATGTGTACAGCCTGAACGGCTCAACCGATTTTGATGAAATTTGGTCTATTTACTTAATGCATCAGTGGGATGAATTGATCAACTTTTGGTGCAATTCCGGAAACCGGAAGTGGTAGTATTAGCGATCGACGATAGGAAAGAAAGGGTTATTTTCACACCAAAGGAGATTTTTTTATATATCACCACGAATCATGCACATTGTATTGGTTTTATCCTCGAGAAAAATCATATTTATTAGTTTTTTCTTGATTTAAAATTATATGACGTCATCCAGCCATTCATGACGTCACAGCCTGGTCTTGCATATATATTATAAATAAAATAAAATTAAAAATGTTTATATTTATTATTTATGTATCCATATCTGTTTTTTATTACATTAATAGATATATGAAAATTATTTGAAATTGTTTCTGTAGCTGGAAATTAATTTATTTCAAACCGTCGGTCGGTTCGGACCTGGCCACAGGTCAACTTATTTTATTTTTGTTTTAATTTTGATGTTGGTAGTTTCACTAGAATTTTAATAACATTCATATTTTATAGTTAGAAATATTTTTAATTTTAAATCTAAATCACATTCACCCTTGATATATATTCTTTAATATATAATATTAGTAGTAATCATGATAATAATAATGTTAATAATAATAGTAATAATAAAAATAATTAAATTGGAAAATTTAAAAAGAGTGATATTTTTTTTTCTGTTTATTATAAAAGAAAAATGCTAACAAAATAATAAATAATTAAAAGAATTTAATTAAGAGAAGATGAAAAATCATCAACAATTTTTATTTGTTTTCGTATTTTTTTTTCTTTTTTTTATATCACAAATGAACATGAAATATTTTGTTTTGAACAAAATATAGATCAACGTGTTGCCGTAAAAATCGATGGGCAGATAACGCCAGGGCTAACCAACGATAGATCTAGTCAGTTCTGCCCAGAGCAAACGGTGACTTGTCTCTCGTTTCAACATAAAATATCCCACGAGCACTGAAAAAAAAAAAAGAATAAATAAATAATAAATATGACTAGGGCAGTCGTTTATGAAGACTGCATATTGATTTTGTTCCCCCAAATGCAAGCATCACCATCCGATTGTCTATTTCGGAATTTACACCCCTAAAAGATCTGTAAATCAGTGACTAACCATAACCATCCTTTTATTATTATTTCTGTTATGAATAGTAATATTACAATGTCGTGTTCGATTATACTAGTAAATTTAAATTTCATGATTCAACCCGAATAATCCTCTTTTGACAAAAATCTTCCAATTATTTATTAATTAAATAAATATTATAAATATAGATATATTACCTGGAATTGGTGTATTCACCTGCTAATTGCACTTCCTTCAGTCGACACGGTTTATTTCGAAATTCTGGACATCGATACCCCCAAAATCCGTCTTTAGTAACAATCGATTCCGAAAAATATTCTGGTGCTCGCCTATGTTCACACCCACTAATTCCTGCAAAAAACATAATCATTAAATATATATATACAGGGTCCGTCAATGAAACGGGATGATTGTATGTGACCTTGAGACATAGTCGGAAGTGGGGGAAGGCACCTGCCGCATCACTACCTGCACAATTTACCATTTGTAACGAGTCATTGGATTGTTGAAAATCATCATTTCAATATCCCGTTGTATCAGTGGCTCAACCAGGATTTGATCCTGGTGGGGGGGGGGGGTTGAGTAGCCGCTCCACCTTCCTATGGCGGGGTTCCCCCCCCGGGCTCTCTCAAAGACAAATTTTCATTAAGATTTTTTTTTAAATTTAAATATTAAAATAATTTTGTAAATGAAACACTGATTTTACAAAATCTGGCAAAAAAAATAATTTTGTATTTTATTTACTCATATTTACAGTTTTAGAAAGGAAATAATTTTTTTCCAGCTATAAGTAAATCATTTTAGCTTTTCTCATGGAATGAGGATAGCTTATACGATGGTCGGAAAGTTTTTGCTCCGAGATTTTTCGAGATTTTCACTTTTCAGACGGTTCTGAATCCAAAACTGCAAAAAAAAAATTTTTGAACCGGCCAGGCCGTTCGTTACCGAGATTAAGTCTAAACAAAATGAGATATTGTCTTGAAATTTGATATTGAGATGTTTTTTTTTGGAAATGATGGGCGGGGATTGGATTGTTTTTGAATAAGATCGGACCATAAGTAAGGGTAGTTTAAAGAGGTGTCAAAGCACATTTTATTGATTTTCTCAATAAATACCGATTTTTATGAGAATTATCATATTATCGTATTCAATTTATAAGGAATTGAATTTACTAAAAGTTTCATTATATTCATTTTTACCTCAACTTTATAATAAAGGAGTTATTTATAAAAAACTACTTTAAGATTTCGAAAGCTTTTCATCCGCCCGTACTGGCAGGATATTTTGAAAAAATTAGTCTTCGTTTCATAATTTTTTTTAAATTAGCAATTAATGTATTAATAATAAAAAAATATTTAGAATTTGATTAATATTTTTATTTAATTTATATTTAAATAATAGTCAAATTTCACAATCACCTAGTGATCTTATATTAAGTCTTTTGTTTTTTATGATTTAGGAGAAATAATAAAATAATTTTTTTATTTCTTATATTAAATTCTGTACGAAAAAAATAAGCAATTTTTATTTTTGTTAAAATTTTTTTAAAATAAAATAAACTTATTTTTTATACACTAAGTTATACTTTAAGAATTTTTTATTTTCAAATAAAAAGAAGGATTATATATTTTCTTTTCTATTTGTAATATAGTACATAATATATAGCAATTTGAATTTTTTTCTCTTCTGGGGGGGGGGGGGGGGGTAAAAACCCTAACCCCCCTGGTTGCGTCACTGGTTTTATTGATGCACTCTATAAAGATATATAATACCCATTCTTAGTAAATTATTTCCAATTTCACATTAATAAAAATTTCAAAGTTTGTTAAATTCTAAAAAGAGATAATTCGAAAACAATATTTCCATAAACCAACCAGCATGAGTGAGAAAATAGGAGTTCCCGATAAAATATAAAAATAATTAAATTTTCAAAAACTACAATACTTTAGTTTACATTTAGAACCTTAATCTAAATTACAAATACATTGTTTGTTCATAAAAAAAAAAATGGAAAATCGGTTTTACATTTAGCTTTATTTTATATATAAGAATAATTAATATTAAATATATTTATATAGATAATATTTGATTTTTCCAAAAAACTTTTGATTTATGGCAGGTTATGTAATCGGTACAATTTATTACTTCCTTGAAAATAAACGATGTCTCATGACATAGAATATTTTTTTTGGAGTTGAAAAATATTCCTTTATCATCTTATAAATATGTTGATAGCGTTCTATTCACTTCGCCCTTTATAAAAAGGGCAAGATCATTAAGTTGTAATCAGAACAATCCCCCCACCACCCCTCACTCCCCTTGTAACGTATAAATATTTCACCTTCTACATCGGTTTTACATCCGGGTTGAAGTCCTTCTCTCCAATTAAAGTAGAAATCGACATCACCGCATGGCGGGAGCATCCCCTTATAACCGGGGTTGGTGTGCAGCACATCAACAAATTTCGCCTTGTCTTTTGTCAGTTTGTTTGCATCATCAGCTGTCAAGAATAATGGCTGGGCTGGGTCTAATCCTGAAATAGGATGGTCAGTCAAAAACTTGGAAAGTTGATGTCTAAAAAACAAGCAATCATTAAAAGTTGGACATGCCTTGTAGTGAAAATTGAGCCTTGTAAAACTTAATACCAAATAATCGTTCTCTTTCTCGCTTTACAATTAAATTTATGCTACTCTGAACACTTTGAATGTGTCAGACTCAGTTCTAGCCACTTTAAGACTCGATCCTTTTTATAAATGATTTTTAAATAAAAATAAAAAAATAATATTGTTGGTAATGAAAAATTATATAACCAAATTCAGATCAAATTCCAAATTTGAAAAGATTGAAAATTAATGAAATTAGCTGGAGTGACTCCACTCGACTATCACGCAATTTGAATTGGATTAAATAACATAATATATTATATTTAAATTAAATTTAATGAATTATAAATTAAAATTAATAAATAATATTTATTAAACTAGCACATGTTTGGCTCTTTGGTGATGGCACCACGTCACGTGTTGGCACGTGAAATTTGCAGTGTTAAAAAATTAATTTTGGTACTTTCAGCGATTCAATCAAGCTGAAATTCTATATATAGCAGTTTTATACAATTTTTAATCATGTGAAAAATTATCAAACATATATCTTTATTTTTACGGTCACTTTAGAGGAAAAAAATCAAAACGTTGTAGGTACTGACCCTCTTCCAGTTGAGCTACATTTCTCAAAAGTTGATAGAAAACTATGAATTTTGAATAATGACCATGTACCAAATTTCATGATTTTAGCTCAAACGTAATCTTGTCTACATACATACACACATGCACACACAGACATTTTTCTCGACCTTAGTGAAAATGATTCAGGAACCTTCAAAACGTATAAAAACATCAAAATCTCAACATCGAAAATTTTCTGGCGAGATATTAAAAAACTGAGAAAGATTATATAGAGTAACGTTTTCAAAATTGGAAGCTGCTGTTCAGGGGTACATGAATTAGTGTAGAGGGAAGTGTGACAATTTAAAGAAAAATATAATATTTAATTCAGTTAAAATAACAATAACAAATACTCTATATAAATATATATAAACAATTTTTTTTTTACAAAATTTGATGATCGATCACATAAGATTCAATCAATTTTGTGTTAATAAACAAACACACTTATCTCATTAAACGATACCAATCGTTATTATTCTTTAAATCAGGCCCGCAGGGGATGATCAGCTCGGGCGCATTAAAGAAAGGAGTTTATATTATTAAAAAAATTCAAATATTCATAATAATGTTTGTATTGAAGATAAAAAAAAAATAACATACTAATCTATAATATTAAATATTTTTTGTTAATACAAAAATATTATATAAAGAATAAAAATTATTAATTCGGCATATTACAGTTGAATTCAAAAATTAAGTTGAATGCATAAACATTCATAATATATAACATCACAAGATGTTTGAGATCGTTTAAAGTATATACTCGTATCCATTAAATATTTTATTATTTCTCAACATTTAACTTCTGGAATAGTTATACAATATAATAATTTAGTGAGCTAATATTTAGTAGTTAATTCTAAATTCCACACAAAATTATTATTTAATATTAAATAAAATATTAAGATTAATCAAATTATTTGATAATATTAAAATTTCTTGTTGTATGCAGTAGGGAATTTACATTTAATATGTCCATGGTCCAGGGCCGCCTTGAGCTATTAACCAATTAACGCCCTTGGGCCTAGACATTAAAATTCTTAAATATTTTTTTTTTTTTATTTTCCAATTAAGATCTACATCTGCCCTGTCTTTGGGCAACAATAAATCGTTTACAATATATTTACAATAATATTTACAATATAATGGAAAGGAGAAATAGGGAGTATTAGGAAGTACTCGACTCGGCTATTTGCCCGATAGAGTAGGACGGGAGGACATCTCTCAATTTAGGGTTGAGTGAAAGAAAGAAATGTGAATAGGATAGGAAAGAAAGAAAGGGTAAAAGAAAATCTGCTGAATATACAGATTACAAAGGGAAATAGATGGGAAAACGAAGGGAACTATAGCTGAGATCAGAGTAGGAATTATAAGAGGTCGATTGGTTTAAGTAGTTTAAGTCTTCGTCGGTTAGTCTCGTTGATGAGTAGTTGTCTGGCTTTGTCGTTTTGGTGGTTTGTCAATTTCTGTCGATACTTTGTACAGGTGTTTTTAATTACTTCGTCTATTGTAGGGACTTTAAGGTCCCTATGTAGAATTCTAAGAGGTAGGTACCGAGGGGCATTGGTCATTATGCGTAGAATGTTGTTTTGGGTCCGCTGTATTTTGTTTAAGTTAGAAACACTAGCTTAGCCCCATAACTGAACACCGTATGTCCAAATTGGTTTGAGGATTGCATTGTAAATTAGGAGTTTGTTTGATATGGTCACATTTGGAAGTTTCGTCCAAAGGTCCAGTAGAGTTATCTAAATTTGGAGTCAATTTGTTTTTTTTATTTATCTAATATGGGTCTTCCAGGTTAAACGTCTGTCTAAGGTATTTAACCGAGTCACATTGGGGAATGGGTTTATACAGTTTAACGGGTGGACAAGTCTTTTTATTTAAGGTGAAAGTCACATGTGTCGAATTTTCCTTGTTGACAACTATCCTCCATTTGTCCAGCCAAGGCTTAAGGAGATCGAGGTTTTGCTCGATAATTGCAGAACCAATGTCAGGATTGGAGTGGGTGGCTAGAATGGCGGTGTCGTCAGCAAAGGTGGCTATAGTAACGTCCTTAGTCGAAGGTAGGTCACTTGTATATATCAGGTAAAGCAGGAGCCCCAACAAACTTCCCTGTGGTACACTTGAGCGGGCCTCACACAAACTCCCGCAGGCACCCCCCAAGGACACCTTGAATGATCTCCCCCGTAGAAAAGAGGTAAGGACTCCTGTATAAATAGTGGGGAAAATTTCGTTGATCTTTTCTAGCAAACCCTCATGCCATACACCATCAAATGCCCTAGAGATGTCCAAAAAGACAGCCGAGCAGTAATACCCCCCCTCAAAGGCGTCATTTACAACGTCCACCACTCTGTGTACTTGTTCAATTGTCCCATGTCCCTCCCTAAATCCAAATTGATGGTCAGGGATAACACCCTTTTCCATCATGAAGGGTCGTAGTCACTTTATAAGGACTTTCTCGAATACTTTGGAAAAGATGGATATTAAACTAATGGGCCTATAAGAAACAACCTCCTCCGGTGGTTTTCCAGGTTTTGGGACCATTATAATTCTGGCCGGTTTCCATTCTTTCGGGAAATATCCCAGAATTATAATATTATTAAATATGGAGGTAATCAATTCCAAGACACATCTCGGAAGAGCTTTCACCATTTTCCCTGTAATTAGGTCGTTCCCTGGGGCCTTCTTGTTTTTAATGTGTTGTTTTTAGTGTGTCGTAAGGTCAGTTCAAGTTCAGAGAGAGAGATTTGTTGGAAGTTATTATTAGGAAAACAACAACACAACACACACACACACAACAATTAAATACGATGGATGGGTTTTGGAAAGGTGACCATGGTTCACCCGTAGGTGGTGGAGGAGAAAAAACAGTGGTTAGGTGATCAGACAATACACACAGTTTTTCTTTAACAGTACGCGCCCATCTACCATTATTGCAACGCAGAGGTGGTATATGGTTTGTCTGTTTTGTAAAAATTCTTAAATATGATTTTTTAATATTTCATTGCAATTATAAATAAAAATATTTTGTTAAATGAAGTTCCCGTAAACCTACATTTCATTTTTAGTTTAAGTATATTTAAAAATTTCTCATATTTACGTTCGTGGCGCCCCTTAAGTTAGCCCAAACAATCATTATATGAGGAAAACGAGAACAATAAATTTCATTGCTTTCCTTGTTTGCCAATACATATGACACAAATATTTAATATTATTGTGTATTATTATTGCAATAAATTTAATTATCGATATTTATTTCAATTATTTAATAGAATTAACATTCGCCTTTTTTATATTATTTTATAATATATAAAGAGAAATAATAATAATAATTATTATTTCTTTATCCAAACAATTTAATTATAATCAATTAATTGAATAATTTGCTAGGTTGAAAGCTATAAGAGTTAAATTTAAAAATGTAATGTTTTGGGGTAGAATGCGCAACATTTAATTTTTGCTCCGGGGGCAAGTTATCCTTTGCGTGGCTCTGCTTATAATTATGTATTTTATTTTTCATTCGTATTAGTATATTTTAAACATTCAATAATATGTTTTTGTATTATTTTATTTTAATATAAGGGAGATACAATATATATATATAAGCAAGGAGTAGTATCATAATGTTTGAAAACCTCTTATTTAGAGTATAGTATGAGTTTGTTGAAACGTTATTTTATAAATTTACAAATTAACAAATATTTACGAAATTTGGTATTGAGATAATAGGATGTAGTAAAAAAAACGAAATAAACAATATGAGCAATTTAGATATAATAGAATACAGGGATTTATGTGAGAAATAAAATAGAAAAATGACCAGGTAATTAAGAATAAAAGCAAAAATAGGTCAAAACAGAAAATGGTATCATTAATGGAAGTCTAAGTAGAGAGATTGAAAAAAAGAAACTATTATTTTTAATATCACGCCAGAGAGGGTATTGCGATCACGAAAATTTTCGATGTTGAGATTTTGATGTTTTTATACGTTTTGAATGAGATCCTGAATCATTTTCAATAAGGTTGAGAAAAATGTGTGTGTGTGTCTGTATGTAGACAAGATTACGCAAAAACGGTTTGAGCTAAAATAATGAAATTTGGAAGAAATTTTTTTTATTTCTAGATTATTTTTTTTTTTTTTTTTTTTTTTTTTTTTTTGTATAAAATTAATATACTATACAACAGAGGTGGGCAAAAGCCGGCCCGTCGGCCCGTTGAAAAGTTTGGCTCTTATTTCGATCTTTCATTCAATTTCATTCAATATGGCTCTAAAAAAAATGGTAAATTTTTTTTTACAAATGCCCCGGTTTGGTATTTTCGAAATATCGTCCTCCGGCCCGGGAGACATTTTGAAAATTTCATTTTGGCCCGCGCTTAAAAGTATTTGCCCACCACTGCTATACAACTATAATTTATATCTTTTTTTCTATCTTATTTAAAATGTGAATATAGAATTGGATAGAAATGAACATTTAAAATTTTTCATGAACCTTTGTACATATAATACCATCATCCCACATTTTCTTATGTTCATCTCGCTTCTATTTTTTAGATATATATATAATATAATAATAAACAATAAAAATGAAAATCTCATCTCTCATTTTTACTATCTCGTAAGATTGCGATCACGAAAATTTTCGATTTTGAGATTTTGATGTTTTTATACGTTTTGAAGGTTCCTGAATCATTTTCACTAAGGTTGAGAAAAATGTCTGTATATATATATATATATATATATATATATATATGTGTGTGTGTGTGTGTGTGTGTGTATATGTGTGTAGGTATGTAGACAAGATTACGCAAAAACAGTTTGAGCTAGAATGAAAAAATTTGGTACATGGGCATTATTCAAAATTCATAGTTTTCTATCAACTTTTGAGAAATGTAGCTCAACCGGAAGAGAGTCATTACCTACAACGTTTTTATTTTTTTTCTTCTAAATTGACCGTAAAAATAAAGATATATGTTTGATAATTTTTCACATGATTAATAATTGTATAAAACTGCTATATATAGAATTTCAGCTTGATTGAATCGCTGAAAGTACCAGAATTAATTTTTTAATACTGCAAATCTCACGCGCCAACATGTGACGTGGTGCCATCAACAAACATGCGCTGGTTTAATAAATATTATTGATTAATTCTAATTTATAATTAATTAAATTTAATTTAAATATAATAAATGTTATTTAATCCAATTCAAATTGCGAGATAGCCGAGTGGAGACACTCCAGCTTATTATACATTAAAAGAGAGTATTAAAAGTTATTTGTCTAAACTATCCAAACGATTAGTATGACCTTGAGGATACATGCACAGTGGCAAAGTCTGAGATGTAAGGGAGATGCGTACCAACCCTCTCTTTTAGATAAATAGCAAGGGGTGATGGAAATCGCCGTGGGCGTCCCAACCGGCTAATCTATTTAAATGTCAAACTTCCAAAATTCTCTAAGTATATTAAAAAAAATAGAGCCCGGCGTAAAATATAACTTTGCCTTGTGCGATTTAAATTTCTAATATATATGAAATTTATCATTGACACGTAATCGGGGATTTTTGAAAGTTGGCTTGAATTGAATAACCATTTCATAAATTTAACGCTGCGATAAACGACTTCGTCTAATTCTTTATTTATTTCTTAAAGTTAGCAGCAGCTTCTTTTATATAAAATTCATTATTTATACATTTACTAAATATTTATTACAACAACAATTCCTCTTGCATTATAGAAAGTCTATATCAACAATTTAAGAAGAAGAGGAAATGTGGAAGAGGAAGACCAGAAAAAAAAGTCTCATTTGAATGATAAAAAAAAATATATATTTTAGAATAAACGAAAGATATTAAAGTTGAAAGGATATCATTGGCAGTTTTTGAAAATATATATATATATACTCAAATTTATCAAATGCATATTTAAATATATATATATTAAACGTTCCATTTATTCATAGGATTTATTTATCAGATCAAAGGTGGAAAACAACTTTGAAAATAATCTTCGTATAATAAAGAATATTAAAAATACAAGAATGAATTCAATAATGTTAAAGTGTAGGTAATTTGAACTTTTTTTTTTGACAATCTCTTACTTAAAATATTTTATTCAACGTTGAATATGGACAATTAAATGAAGAAATAAAAGAATAAAATCATTTCAAAAAATAAATATTGCATTGCCCACGATGAATTATTTCTTTCATATATATAAATATATATCTATACTAACATATACCAAGAACTTATTTTATATACAGAAACTTCCTAACGTATGACAGGCGTGGGCGCCAACTGATGGGGGCGCGAAAATACACCTCATGTCAAAATATTTATGTAAAAATTCATGAAAAAATATATTGTTCCCAAAAAAAGACCTATCACTGGAGAGAGATGCAAGATCGGTGTTTGCCATTGACGGCATTTACTTTAGGTACGCCTCTGGTTATATATATATATAGGATAGATCTTATTTTTTACAATTAAAATTGCGGTTTCCATATTGAAGTCTTATGTTTTTTGTGCCTCTTGTTGCTTGTAGAATTGATAAATTGTATATACACCTCTCTAGATTTGACCATACTCGTATATAACTCTGGATGGCTATATCCTATCTTTGCCATTAATAATTTTTATATATTTATAAAGGAATTTTGTAAATAAAACCACATATTGATATTTGTTATTGTAAATTTATTCAAAATACAAAAAAATATACACAACGATTCGATTGCTACTTCTGCTATCGTTATCAAGCGACTGCACTTAAGACCTAGGTCTTATATTAAGTATCAATCGTCACTCGTCACTGGACGCTCGAACACTCCAGTCGCTTGATAACGATTGCAGAAGTAGCAATCGAAACGTTGTGTATATTTTTTGTATTTTTGAATAAATTTACAATAACAAATATCAATGTGTGGTTTTATTTACAAAATTCCCTTATAAATAAAAACAACCACCAAAGCTTTAATAATTTAATTTTTATATATATTTATAATATTATTAATTTAAAGCTTTCATAGGAAAAATTGTTAAAACAAAAGATAAAAAAAAAAAAATAATAAATATTAACTTTATCGGACATTGACCTTTCTTGTATTTCAATCTAAATTAAATAAGGCTGATATATTACCCCAATTAACGTAGATAACCTTCCGATTCTTTTAAATCCTACATCCTTGTTGCCACGTTTATAATGATTGTAATAAGTGACATACGTATAAAAAAACCTCTAACCCAGTGATTCTCAACCTATGTGCCGCCAAATTATTACAAATGTAAAGACGCTCTTAAATATTTCCGACTTTTTTTTTGGGACCACTTTTTTCAATATGGTAAACTTTTCCACTTATTATTAAGGGAATTTTTATTAATAGACCACATTGTTTGTATAAAATTATTTATTAAATTAAAATAACTGTACAACGTTTCGACTGCTTATTCTGCAGTCGTTTTCAAATAATAATTGGTGGAAAATAAATTATTATTATTATTTTATTTTAAAAGAATCTATAGAAATTAATAATCATCCCAACAATATTAATAAAGAGGATGGATATAGACTTAATAAGATGTGGAACATAGTGTTGGATGAATAAAATTTGTCAGATTGAATGTTATATAATTAATCTAGTATGTATATATGTATATATTTTGATTATAGAAATAATTTACTATCTTTATTGTAAAGACATTATGCACTGTCATACTTCTTAATTGTAAACCCTTGTTTTGACAATGGCTGCTGACTTCATGGTGATATTAAAAATTGGCGCCAATATCACTGCCAATATAATAGATAACATGTCCCATCATGAGCCAGCTCGCTTGAATCGGAGCAAGCGTACGGCTACTTGAAAACGACTGCAGAATAAGCAGTCTAAACGTTGTACAGTTATTTTAATTTAATAATTAATTTTATACAAACAATGTGGTCTTTTAATAAAAAACCACAAAAGCTTTAATAAATACATTTTACACTTATTTTTTTCTTTGTGTGCCGCCCAATTTTTAAACCGTTAAAAGTGTGCCGCGGTAAAAAAAAAGGTTGAGAATCACTGCTCTAACCGATCAATATCTTATGAAAAGACACGGTCTATCAAGTCAGTTGCCACTTTTACGGAGTAGAGGTATTGTATAAGTATAGTCATACATGGAAACTTGATATTATTTGTTTCTTTCTCTGTGGCTTTACAAATGTTTTTGGTAGCAGCAATCTTAATATTATACATCTAAGTTTATATAACATATAAATATTTGTTTTGCAATTAAACAAAAAAAAAGTCGAATTGGCAGTCGTGGGACTGGCCGACAGAAGTGAAAACTTGTGCGTAAGAAATTTGAAAGCAGACGGAATGCGCACCAGCTTCACGATAAAAATGAAATTTATATACGTATATATATATATATAAAATTCATAATTATTTTTTTCAGCAAACTGATTATTATTACAAAAATATTAAAAATACGATGTGTATGAATATATATATATATGTCTGTCTGTCTGTCTGTCTGTGTGTGTCTGTCAAATACTCAAAAACTACCCGTCCGATTGCGATGAAACTTTCAGGGATTGTTGTGGGCGTCCCAGGGAAGGTTTTAGTGTTGTTAAATCCAAAATTAATTTATCCAAAATTAATTTAAATAGTAATATTTTGGTAAAAGTCTATTTATGGTTACCATGGTTACATTGAAAAATTTACAATAAATAAATAAAAATAATTGGAAATCTTTTCAAATTATTATTTTGATAAATTTTATTAATATTTTTAATTTTTTTTAAACTGCCAAAAATAACATACCCATAATAATAGTTGTAATAAAAATAAAAATATAAATCACAATGTAAGTAAAATATTGAATCGTTTTATTTATATTGTTTCAATTATTGTTTGAATATTTATTAAATTTATATATAGATTAATTTACATGTTTAAATGTATATTTAATAAATTTATTTATTGATTCTTAATATTAATAATTCCAATTACTTTCTTGAAAATTTTTTTTATTTAAAAGCATATTCAGCATATCTCGCAAATTTGAATTGGATTAAATAACATATATTAATTTAAATTAAATTAAATTAATTCAATTATAAATTAAAATTAATAAATAATATTTATTAAACCAGCGAAAGTTTGGCTCTCTTTTGATGGCACCACGTCACGTGTTGGCGCGTGAGATTTCCAGTGTTAAAAAATTAATTCTGGTACTTTCAGCAATTCAATTTTCGATGTTGAGATTTTGATGTTTTTGATGTTATAAATAATATTTATTAAATTATAATTTAATTAATTTAATTTAATTTAAATTAATAAATATTATTTAATCAAATTCAAATTTGCGAGATAGTCGAGTGGATAGTGGAGTGTTTGGCTCTTTGTTGATGGCACCATGTCACGTGTTGGCGCGTGAGATTTCCAGTGTAAAAAAATTAATTCTGGTACTTTCAGCGATTCTATCAGGCTGAAATTCTATATATAGCAGTTTTATACAATTATTAATCATGTGAAAAATTATCAAACATATATCTTTATTTTTACGGTCACACACACACACACACACATATTTAAAAATTAATTTATTAAAATATATATTATATAATATATTATATATAGTATATAATTTAATATATATATATATATATTCTGAAATTAATTTTAAATTATATAAATATATTAGAAATTAATTTAATATAATTTAACACATAATAATATATTAAAATATTTTATTTTATATATACATAATTTAGTAATACTGATTATTAATGTAAATATAAATAATAATATTTAATATGGCAAATATGTAAAATTTCGTAAAGAATGTATCAGAAGTTTAGTGTCTAACATTCTGGCGTATTGCGCATGCGTATATCGGTCGGCCGGTCGGGTCGGTGTCGTTTTGGAATCTCACGCGAAATCTATATTTTTTCCCCATCCCGCAAAAGTGCTCAACGCCGCTAAAGAAGTTTTCACTTCAAAAAAAATGCAAAAATAAATATTCACTGAGTTATATATTTATTTTATATATGTATCGATTTATTTCTATTTATAAGGTTTTTTTTTTCTGCGCGTTGATTCGTCTGAATCGATCGGTATCTCCCATGGGAAACTGGGGAGGTGGGAGTACCTGGACAATCTGAAACTCAGTCTCGCTTTTCGTTTCAATCCCATTATTTATCAACCAGGATACTAGTTTTCCCGGAGTGGTTGCTTTTCTTACCAGAAGGGTTTCTCGAACCCCCGGCCATATCTGGCAAGAACGCCCTAATTGCTTCAACTCCTCACCCAACAAGAACGCTTGAAGAGGACAATCCGGCCAGCGAACAAGACACAATAATCAATTAACTCTTCTTTCTTTTGCTTTTACCATTTCATTTTGTTTTATTTTGAAAACCCGTCCCCTTTAACTCAAATTCAAATATAAATAATTAATATAAACCATTACCTAAAACCAAACAACATTGAAATTATCTTGTTCTTAGTTTCTATAAATTAAATACTATTCTATATATTGGAAATAAAGAAATAAATAATTAAATAAATATTTGATCACCATCTAATATGATTTCATACAAAAATGAACTAAATTTTTTAATTTATTTATTTATTTATTTATTAAGCCGTAATTGGTTTATTTACAATTATTACAATATATTACATTATATTTTCTTTTAATTTTTTAATTATTAGATATCAAACATACTAAATCTAATACTTATTTTGGTTTATTATTTAATATAATAAAAATATTTATTATCAAATATTAAAGCCCCTTTACAGTTGCCAGTTCCTTTTAAATATCATATCATTGATTTCTTTTTACCGACCGACGATAGTAAGGGAGGTATTGTTTTCACACCAAAATTCACATGTGGAGATTTTTACATATCTCCACGAATCATGCATTTTCTTAACAGAAAAAAATATTTTTAGCATGATGTCTGTCCGTCCGTCCGTATAGATGTGTACAGCCTGAACGGCTGAACGGATTTAGATGAAATTTGGTATATTTACTTAATGCATCAGTGGGATGCATTGATCAACTTTTGGTGCAAATCCGTAAACCGGAAGTGGTAGTATTAGCTTCCCTTCCTAGAATAATGAAATTTAGTACAAGGGCATTATTCAAAAAATTCGCTGTTTTATATCAACTTTTAAGAAATGTAGCTCTTTTTGAAGAGGGTCATTAGCTACTACGTATTTATATATATATATGTCTAAAAATTAATTAAACAATACTTCTGTTCTAAAATGGTTTAATAAAAATGTTATATTCTATAATTATAATCTTTTTTTAATATTTTAAACTCTTCTATAGCTAATAATAAATTTCATTGAGGAATTTATACTTTTTATAAGAAACCAATTCATCTCTGGTTGGGAAAACAACCAAGTAACATTTTAACTAGTTTATTTTTTTTTTATTATTAATATTATTATTATTTTGAAAGTAAAAAGTTTTTTAAAGAGCATCCCCATGGATTTCATTATACATGGAAATCAATAAGAATTTAAATATTTGAGCCGTTTATTATCTTAGAAAATACGTCTCATTTAATCCATTAGAATCGCTATCTTCTAGAAATTGAATTGATTTAAACATTGCATAGTACAATAGGCCATCTGATAATTATTCAACCATTTTTCTAAAATTATAGTATAAAAATAATCTTTAATACTCTTCTATTCATAGTTCCCATTCTATAACCTATATATTAATTTATCAACATTGTTAATAGTTTTAAATCATCAAGGCCCATATACACATACACATATAAGACTATATTTTTTATTTGAATACGGAAATTGATCAAACATCCTTCATTTTTCAACTAAACTAATTAATTAACTTATTAACAATCCAATACTATGATAAAAACATTAAAAAGAGAATGTTAATTGTAAATACCTTTATTAATCTTGAAATTAGTCTCCACTTGCCACAACCATATTCTGACAACGTTCATATAACGCTTGAAAACTGTTGGAGAAGTCTTGATGTGGAATCGTTCTCAGAGTAGCCGTCACAACGTTCAAGCCGGCAATCCACAAGCAGGACTCCAGAAAACACTGAACGTGTACGAGAGATGCTAACAAAAGATCGGCGATTGACTCTGCAACTAATATTCGAAGAATTGGGTATTAGCAACGACACAGTAGTGTTTTCTGGTGTCCTGCTTGTGGATTGCCGGCCTGAACGTTGTGACGGCTATTCTGAGAACGATTCCATATCAAGTCTTCTCCAACAGTTTTCAAGTGTTATATGAACGTTGTCAGAAGTGGGTTGTGGCTAGTGGAGAGTATTTTGAAGGTTAATAAAGGTATTTACAATTAACATTCTCTTTTTAATGTTTTTATCATACCATTCACCGAACCTTTTATACACACCTCGTATATATATATAATATATAATATATATATATATATAGTTTGTTTTAGAAAATAACTACGTTTAATTACGTTTAATAATCCAAAATCCTAATTATATTGTATAGGCATGACTGCCATCTTGGTCCCGGGTTCAAGTCCCCGGTTTAACAAAGAAATTTCTCTAGCTGGGGTCTATAGTACGCAGTCCACTCAGTCTTTGATATTTTTTTTATTTTATTTAATTGTTAAACGGTTTATATTTTATACAATTAAAAACAGAAATTGTAATAATCTCTTTTTCAATTAACTAGATCCATCCTCTTCTATAATCTTTTCTAAATTAATTAATGTTATATATTTATATATGAATGATGTTTGAATTTTGTATTTTACAAAATATTCAATAGTAGTTGAAATTTATACTCGTATAATACTGAAATTTTAAAGTTTTCAATAACTCTTCAAAAATATTTTCGCTTTAAAATATTTTTATTAGATATTAAAAGAAGAATATATTTTTTGTGAGAAATGAAGGTGAAGTAGAGACATTTATGTCCCATGAGAGGGTGACCGTAGTTCGTATTGGAGTGACAGCCATCTCAAGCGGCCTAACTGTTATTTATATAAGATAATCAAAAAATATTTTTTCATTTTTTTTTTTAATTCAGCATAAAAAATTTATTTTAAAACAATTTTCTTTGACAAATTCATAAAAGTAAAAAGGAACAATAAAAGAAAAAATTATTATCATTAAAATAATAATAATAAACAAAAAAATGTGAATTTTTAAAAACTCCGGGAGTTAATATTTAAAAAAAAAAATTTTACAGCCCATCTATATTCATATTTTGAATAAGGAATTTCAAATTTGAACATCTAGATAGAGTAAACGTACCATTAGAAATTTTCATAAAAAAACACTATTATTCTGTAATAAAAGTGAGAATAACAACAAAACGAGTGCTAACATATTGTATAACTATTTTTAACTATCACTATAACACAAACATTTGGTTAAAGTATATTAAATTTTTTTTTTTTTTAATTTTCTTCTAAACGTATTTTTTATTCTAGTAGTAATTCTAGTAGTAATTTTTCATATTTTGATCTAGTAATTGACCATCAACCTACAATCGGTTTAAAATAAATAAATGGAATAAAATGCACTAAAGATTAATTTTACAGTTCATATCGGGAATTAGTTAACATTTCTTGTTATGCTAATTGCTTGTGGTGCCTATACTACGCTATTCCAATTGTAATCATATATGTCAGCAATATTTGGACATTTCCATAAATCTCCTGTATTCCCCACATCCATGAAATCATGACTTCTTCTTCAGTAAATTGTATTATTTTTTCGGGAAAGTAATCTCCCATATAAAAAAAAACACCACTTATTTGTTTATCATTTTTTGAAAGTGCAACCATTGAATTTTCCTTCTGATTCTTATCACTGACTTCAAAACAATTATTTTCATCTGTGTGATATTTTAAAAATGAAGTCAGAACTATCAGCTTGTTCCTAACAAACTGTCTTTTTCTCCTTTTATTTTTTCACTATTCAACTTTTCCCTTCATTTCTTTTTCCTTTGCCTTTCTAAAGCAGCTTATCTTTTCTAATTATTCTTTCTTTTTAATTGACCACCTCCAGTCAATTTAAAAAATAAGTTGACCTGTGGCCAGGTCCGAACCGACCGCCGGTTTGAAGTAAATTAATTTCCAGCTACAGAAACAATTTCAAATAATTTACTATATCTATTAATGTAATAAAAAACAGATATGGATATAACATAAATATTTTTAATTTTATTTTATTTATAATATATATGCAATACCAGGCTGTGACGTCATGAATGGCTGGATGACGTCATATAATTTTAAATCAAGAAAAAACTAATAAATTTGATTTTTCTCGAGGATAAAACCAATACAAAGTGCATGATTCGTGGTGATATGTAAAAAATCTCCTCATGTTAAATTTGGTGTGAAAATAACCCTTCCTTCCTATCGTCGATCGCTAATACTACCACTTCCGGTTTCCGGATTTGCACCAAAAGTTGATAAATTCATCCCACTGATGCATTAAGTAAATATACCAAATTTCATCAAAATCGGATGAGCCGTTCAGGCTGTACACATCTATACGGACGGACGGACAGACATCATGCTAAAAATACTTTTTTCTGTTAAGAAAATGCATGATTCGTGGAGATATGTAAAAATCTCCACATGTGAAATTTGGTGTGAAAACAATACCTCCCTTACTATCGTCGGTCGGTAAAAAGTGATGTTTGTTTCAGAAATGGACCACCCCCTCGATAATTGTAAGAAAATATTTCAAATTGATTAATATAGTTTGTTGTTTCAACTATTATTTGAGCTTTTGGTTTGAAATTATTATTAAATAAAACATAATCTATTGAAAATAAAGTGAAGCATATCCTTAACGTTTTAGCTAAGAAACTAACCGTAAAATGCAATAAAGCTTACCTCGTGTTTTAAAAGATTCACAATTCTATTATAAATGCAGCGATTGGTCTCTGTTTCATTGGTAAGCAATCCGGAAGAGGCTCTCTTGATATTTATCGATATCTCAAGTTTCATTTGAAATTAAAAAGTTTATTTTGATAAAAAAATCTATCAAATATTACTGGCACAATGGTCAACTACTGGTACGTTTACTCTACATACACATATACTATTTTACATAACTTTTTGAAAATACGGGACAGGGTCAATTTCCCCAAGAATCAAAACCGCTTAATAATAATTTTTTAAATGTTTTATATTTTATAAACTATTATAATATTTTTACTATAACAGATTAACTTGATATTGATTCAAAATCGTAAAATTAATAAAAGTTAAAAATAAAATATTGCATAAAAAACATTACAAAATCTTTTTAAGAAGAAATCAGTTAAGTACGGCACCAGACATGTTGGGTCATAATAATGAATTTTCCGCCTTTGTGAAAAAAATAATCCATAAATTATAATTAATCATTAACATTTCAATTATGTTGAATAATTACAAATTTTATTTAGTTATACACAAGTTTTCATTTAAATTACAATGAATTCCATAAATAATAAATTTTTACCGACCGAAGGGAGGTATTGTTTTCACACCAGATTTCACATGTGGAGATTTTTACATATCTCCACGAATCATGCATTTTCTTAACAGATAAAAGTATTTTTAGCATGATGTCTGTCCGTCCGTCCGTCCGTATAGATGTGTACAGCTTGAACGGCTGAACGAATTTTGATGAAATTTGGTATATTTACTTAATGCATCAATATGATGAATTGATCAACTTTACCGGAAACCAGAAGTGGTAGTATAAGCGATCGACGATAGGAAGGGAAGGGTTATTTTCACACCAAATTTCACATGAGGAGATTTTTACATATCACCACGAATCATGCACTTTGTATCGATTTTATCCTCGAGAAAAATCATCTTTATTAGTTTTTTCTTAATTTAAAATTATCCAGCCATTCATAACGTCACAGCCTGGTCTTACATATATATTATAAATAAAATAAAATTAAAAATATTTATGTTCTATCCATATCTGTTTTTTATTACATTAATAGATATATTAAAATTATTTGAAATTGTTTCTGTAGCTGGAAATTAATTTACTTCAAATCGTCGGTCGGTTCGGACCTGGCCACAGGTCAACTTATATACATTTACTTTGCTTTTTTTTCTATTTTATAATGTAAAAAATAGTTTTGGAGAAATGTGTGTGTGTGTGTGTGTGGCTAAAAGAAAAATATTCCCAAACCGACTATATTGCATCTAGACAAGTTAAGGTTGAAAATATAAAATAACACAGGCTCATTTATAGATATAAAATATTTAATAATCATAAACTATATATAATCATAACATATCGTAAATTCTATATCATTAATTCATAAATTCAATTTATATCATCACTTAATTCTGGTCATAGTTTCCCATTCGCTCAAATTATTATTATACAATTACAAGCTCAATAATCATTTGGAACATCCAATCATCTCGCTACTTGCGCTAAAACAATGCTTCTGCCCGAGTTGACGTGATCGAGGGTATATAACCCCCTGGGTAACTTACCCTCGTCGTTGTGATAGGTAGTCAATTATTTATTTATTAGTTCTATTTAAAGGCTTCCATATCAACTTAGGAGATAAATTCTAATTCTATATTTTCCTAGGAGAGAAAAGATATTGAGCTAAGTTTGCCTTTGATATAGGCAACCATTCTATCTTACTAACACATTCATAAAGTATGTGTTTATCGACGATTTTCAATGATATAATCAATTTATAACGGAATTTTGTAAATAAAACCACATATTGATATTTGTTATTGTAAATTTATTCAAAAAATACTAAAATATACACAACGTTTCGATTGCAGAAGTAGCAATCGTTACAAACGACACAAAACGTTACAAAATTCCGTTATAAATAAAAACAACCACCAAAGCTTTAATAATTTAATATAATCAATTTATTTGTTAATTTTAAAAAAATAAAATATTTACCATTTCTATTATAGAATATTTTTAAAAGAAAGCTTTTGAATGATTTTTGAATTTTAAGAATTATTGATTTTTTTTTTATAAAAATAACACTGGAAATATTTTAACTAATATGTTAAGAAATGAATATCTAATACTAATTTAATTTATAGTTTTATAATATTTATTGTTTTAAAAAGGTAAAGGATCTCTTGACCCTCTCGGGCAATAAACACTGAATATGTTAGTAAAATAGACTGGTTGCCTATATCAAAGGCAAAACTAGCTTAACATAGTTTGATATCTTTTCACTCTATGACAATCTAATATATATATATATATATATATCGGCCGCAGGCTGTCGTCAGGAACAGATGTGTGTCTGTGTCAGTGTTCTTCGGTACACAATAATCCATTCAACCCATAATCACAACATCGACTCTTGCTCACACAGCCTAAGACCCAAAATCTCAAAAAATTTAATCCTAAATAAACTCTTATGAAAATAGCGTTACAATGGTTGTCGAAACGTCGAGATTCAAATCTCATAATTAAAAGTGAAAATAATCCGGAAATAATTTCTAATCTTATATATATATATATATATAGATATTTATATTAAATATTTTTTTTCAACTTGTACATACCTGTTAGCCTTTTAAGTGGACCATGTTTTAAAAAGAATCCAATTTGACTGGATACTTGAGCACCTAATGAGAATCCAATCACATGAAGATTCTCGATGGCAAATTTCCCCGCATCGATGAGTGCGTCGATTAACATGGCTGTGCAATTAGCCACTGTTTTAATATTACTAACACCTCTTGGATAACATGGATAAGGTGCCCAGTCTTTGTAATCCACACTAATCACGTTATATCCGCCCTTTTCCAGATAAACTGCAAGAATTGGATAAAAAGAAAAAAAAAAATTAAAAAACATTTATTTTATTTTCTATCATTTATTAGCCGTTTTCAGATATCAAGAATAAATTTAAAATTTTTGTGAATATATATAAAAAAATATTACTCAGAATTTGAACTGCAATTTTATATCAATTTTCTTGAAATGGAAAATATAAAAAAAATATTACATTTAAATGAAATTAATAGGTTTTATGATATATTTTTATAGCAAAAGTTTGTATAAAAACTACTTGATCATAGAAGGATATAAAATAAACCAAAATTGTATGTTTATAAGATTTATTTTATATTGATGAATAAAAAAAATTTTTATCAATAAGGTAATAGTCCAATTTTATAAGCGCCCCTGTAAGTTAGATAATATGCTATACATTTAAACGCAATAGGTTGTATTTTCCCCTTAATTTTGATAAAATAATTTAGAAAATTCTGAATTATATATTAAATAGATTATTGTATATGATAAATTATAAAAAAAAATATCGGATTAACTTCTTAAATAACTAATCAATTAAAAAATAATTCAAAAGAAGTTATTTTAAATTATTATATATAAATAATTAAATTATTATTTTATTATATATAAAAAAGTGTAATTTTAAAAATAATTGATATATAATACAAGAAAAATGAACTATAATTTTATCATTTTTTTTTCTTGCCATCATTCATTTCTAGGTTTCTTTCACATGATGCATATTAATTAATAAATGTTTATTTAGATATTTATTAAATAGATTAATTAATGAATTACTATAATGCATTTATTATTTAAGCTTAGATTACTTACTTATAAAAAATTTACTTACTAATACTTACTTATGAAAAAAATTTTAAAAAGAAAAAAAAATATATTTAAAATGATGGATATTTAATTAACAAATTAAGTTAAGCTCTTATTGAAGATAATAAATTTAATAAAAAAATCCTTTTAACTAATTAACCAAGTCTAAGATGTTTGATAATTTTTTCCTTTTTTTTAATTTTTTTTTTATTTGAGTCGAAAAATAGTATTAAAATATCAGTCTAAATTCTTATATAATTAAAAATTAAAAATTTAATTATATTTCAATTTAATTGTTTGGTTATAAAAGATAAACATGATATTATACATTATTATTTATAAAACTTCTTTTTTTTTAGTTTTAATTATTCTGTTTTTTAGTAATTTTTTCGTGTTTGATTTTTTTTTTTGTGATTATATTTTAATATGTAATTTAATTGAATATTGTATTTTGTTTCTTATTTAATCAGAAAAAACAACAAAATAATAATAATAATATTTTTTTTTCTATATAAATATAAATTATTTATCATGTATATACAATGAAAAAAAAAATATAAATAAATTATTGATATTTTTAAAAACTATGTCACAAATCAACTTTTCAAATCGTTTATAGAAGAAATCGTGGAAATTCAATTCATATGGGTCTTTTCAAAATATTATAAATTTTGATAATTAGTTGGTACCACTTAAAATGTAAGTTTAATCTTAGAATCATACAAATAATTTATTTAAACATAGCATTTGTATTTAATTACAACATACATTTAAAGATGTGTATGTGGCTAAGTTACAACAAATATAAGCATATAACAATAATTAGAAATTAAAATTTTATAAATAATGGGATGGATATTTCTTGCTAGTCAGCTCCATTCAAATATCATTTAAAACTCTAGCTCTTCTTTTTTATTGT
Organism: Labia minor; assembly: GCA_963082975.1. Classification (NCBI taxonomy): domain Eukaryota; kingdom Metazoa; phylum Arthropoda; class Insecta; order Dermaptera; family Spongiphoridae; genus Labia; species Labia minor. Next base: position 11,668,075 of record OY720348.1, read on the forward strand.
TATTATATATCTATATTTACTGGTATATTTTTCATTTAAGGTGCCAGTCAAGTTGCTTTTTTCTATAGAACAAATGATGACGAGCTAAAATATCCAATGAAATATGGAAAATAAGAGAGAGAGAGAGAGTGGCTTGAATATGTGGGCGGGTGTTTGAGTAGAAAAGAATATGATCTCTCTTTGACCATCAACCATATATATCGATTATGTTTAGACAGATATATAAATGTTTTTATATTTTATAAAGTTGAAATGTATTATATAATACACTAAAAGAAACTTAAAAGTACAAAAAAACCGTTCTGATTTTTAAAATGTTATTATTCAACTGGATAAATTTATAATTTCATAATAAAAAAAAAACTTTTTTACACCCTATGAAATGACAGCGCCTATAAGATCGGTAGCCGCATAAGAGGGGTGGAGGTGTTGTATGATTAATACAATGGGTCCTCTCAACCTTTATCTTGGTTTTCTTGATCGGAGGTCATTATTATTATACACTTTTACTTAACTCACTCTGTCCGGATGTTTGTCCGCGGCATTTTATAATCGATATTTCAACAACTTCCCGTCATTCAATCAACTTGAAATTTTGCATACGCGCTTGATCCTGCTAATAATACACGAATCAATTGAAAAATCCACTGAATTATTTATCTATTAGTGGTAATTAATTAACTAAACTTTCATATGCGGAATATGGAATAGTTCACTATTTCAATCATAGATGGCGATAGCAGTTCTAGAAGCGCTGAATACGACTAAAAAGTATAAAATAAATTTAAGTAAAAAGAAATCTTTTTAAAAAATACTCTTTACTTAAAATTGCACTAAAAAGTAAAAAATAAAATCACTTTAAAGTGTGTGCGCTCAAATTATAATAACACCGTAAAACATTTGCTTCCATTTGGTGTTATTATAATTTGAGCGCACACACTTTAAAGTGATTTTATTTTTTACTTTTTAGTGCAATTTTAAGTAAAGTGTATTTTTTAAAAAGATTTCTTTTTACTTAAATTTTTTCTTAGTTCAAGTCGGTTGAGAGTCAAGCATGTTTCTCCCCACCTCCTACCAGTAAGCTTTGTGTCATCATTTATTAAATGAATAAAAAAATATATTTTTTTTCATTATAATTAATTATATAATTGTTTTTTTTTGTATCTGAGCTTAATTTAATATTATAGGAGTAGAAGAGGACCTGTTATTAAAAAGAACGTATGATTTTTTTAACTAAATGATTAAATTGTAATTACATTAAGTTGTTTTTAAATAAATAAAGAAATAAGTATATTTAACGTAATACAATTAGTATTCAATAATTTTGTTATTTTTGTTGTTGTTTGTTGTTTGTGGAAAAATTTATCGATAATTCAGATTAGAAATATTATTTTTAGAATAATTTATTTATTTATATTTTTTTATCTACTTTTAATTTTTTAAAATGATATATTTTATAAATGTAAACCTATTTTGGATTATTTCATTAAATATTTTAAAAATGATTCATTTACCTGGTCGAATTTCCGTATTTGGAGAATAATCCCGGTGACCTGTATATCCGTGGATGAGCATTTTCACAGGAAGATCAGGTAAAAATTCAGCTGACTCCAGACTCTCCTCATTTTCTAAATCCAATTGATACGGCTCTTTCTCCATTTCCTGTCTAATAATTATATATATATATATATATATATATATATCATTACTAATCAATTATACAATAATTAGGTATTATTATATTTGAAAAGAACGAAAATAATTTAACTTTGAATATTAAAATTATATTAAATGAGAAAGAGATGATAAAAGAGTATGGGTGGGGAGATTGATATTGATTGGACAGAAGGGCGGCTGGTAATTCCTTCACGTATGTCAGTTAGCATTCTTTGAAAACAGCCCTTCTGACAACTAATTCCTAAACTTAGTTTTAATTATAATTTTACGAATCGGAAAATCAATCTTGAGAATAAAAGGAGCGAGTTAACGGCGACGACAGCCTTTCTTTTTTCCGTTTCCGTTTTCCATACACCCAGCAAACACACTCATTTCTTTTCAATATCATATTTTTATTTTATTTTTTTTTTAAGAGGGAACTTTCTGTTCTTTCTTCACTTAATACGTGCTGAGAAGTTAAATGGAATTTTGACAGTTTTTCTTGGCCTTGTTTATTTCTTAACCTCTCCTTCACCATGATAAAATAATTAGAATTGCATTCATTGCATTAAAAAAAAAGAAGCTTTACCGATTCGATTTATTTATTTATTATACATTTCATATAAAGAAAAAATAATTGACGAAAAATGGAGGAGAGGAGAGAGAAGAGTGAAGGTTGAAATATAAACTGAAATATTTTTAGTTTAACATAATGACAGTTATATATATATATATATATATATATGATTGTGTATTTCTCCTCAAAAAATATTTATTTATTTATCTATAGCTTTTTTGCCCATTCAAAGTGATCTCAGTCAAGAATAACATACTTATATAATAGAACTTTTTAAAATTCTCAAATAATGTGAGCAACTTTGTCTTTATTTCAGCTTCAAGAAAGAGAATTAGTTGTAGGGAGCAAAGTCTGGTGAATAAAGTGACTGAAGACTGTTGCTTATGCCAATAAAAACACCGCGTGGGGTTGTTTTATTTTAAAAATCACATGAGCCAACAGAAATGTCGAAGTCCTCAACAATTTAATAATCCGACAATTCTTTAAAAACAAAAAAATATATATATATATATAATGACTTTAAATTCAAAATTTTAACATATTTGATAATATCCTCGTATATTTTACAATATATATATATATATATATATATATATATATTTATAATTATATTAAAAATTGATATATGTATTTATATTTGTGTTTCAGATCGGTTATAAAGAGAAAATACATGGAATGTTTCATCAAACAGCCTCCATGCTAATAACAAATATGCGAAGGTAACTATATAAAGCAATAATTATTTACTCTTTCATTCATTTAATATAGGAATTTGATTATTTTGATTAATATAAAAATCTATATTTATTTATAGTACTTAATGTTTATTAATTTATTAATTTTCTAGTTGGAGACAAGTTACAGTTTACGGTATTTGATAATAATATAATGAGGGACGTAAAAAAGTTAGGAGAGAATAGAAGTTGGATGGAAGTGGTTCAGAATATAGAAGCTTTAAGGTTTGTGTTTGCTACGACCAAGAACTCAAGTTTCTTAGGACCACAGAGAGGCAGTATTTGATATATAGATGTGATAAAATATTTATTTATCGTAAAATTAACAGAGGAAATTAATAGTTGATATTTTGAGATGAAATATATTGTTAATTTTTCAATTTAGAAAGAATTTAATAGAATAAGTCAGAATTCAGTTCACTGTTTGTGTGATTCTGTCTCACAAAGATGGCTCTATACTAATTTATTAAATAATAATAAATTTTGAAGAAATGATAAATATTTTACTATTTATGAAAAATATTCTTTGATTGTTTTATGGTGCAAATTATTTGTTTACCATAAAAAAAAATCAAATAAATAAATACCAATTGGAAAAATAAATAATCATTAATTAAAAGAATGAGTTCAATAATAGTTTAAATAAATTTTCAATTGACACTGAATCGAGGAAATGTAGCTCACCTTCTATTTTTTTTTTTTTTTGTTTGATTTTGTGGGTGGTTGCTTCTTCCTGTAACATACTCCTGCACCAGATGTTCTCTCACGAGAGCTTCTCTTTACCCCTTCTCATCAACGTCTTCCAATATTACTTAATTTATCGGTTCAAAATTGAACAGTTGCTTTTTTTTCTTCGTCACTGACTGTTGTACATCTGCAATGTTGCCCTGAATCGTTTGTGGGCTCATGTGTTCCTTAAGTCCAAAACATCCCACAATAATTAGGCTTTGTATTAGGCCCACTATTCCCCCCTCCCCTTTCTATCTCTTCCTTCCAATTGGTTGAAACACTAAGTAAGAAAACCCAACTTAAATGTTGAAAAAAGTAAAATAAACACCTCTCTAGTTGTTTTTTTTTTTATTGTTAATATAAACAATTGATTTATCATCATTTTAATAAGAATTTTGTAATATTTATCAAATCATTTCATAAAAAAAAATTTCAATTAATTATTTAATTTTATTATTAGAACTGCTTTTTAATTTAATAAAATTTAAATTTCACTTCTCTAATTTCTTATTTAACAAATTTTAAAAGTAAATTTATTGTTATTATTATTATAGGGGTCTATTAAGGCATACCAGTAGCAAAGGCTAACATAATCATACATTAATAATTAATTGCCCATAATAAATTTTCATCCTATCAGGGAGGCCAAAATAAGCAGCCAAACAGTCGAGGCACATTCAAACAAGCAGTGAACACCATCCTGTACTTAAATTTATATCAGTCATCTGTGTAATTGAAAATTATAAATATAAATTTCTTGAATATAATAATATAATATTCTATTTATAATAATAATAATTTACCGAAATCAGAAAAAAAAAACATAACAAAAATTGACACTTATTAATTATGATATCGCCTCAAGTTTTTCAATGTTAGAAGAATATTATTACTATTATAATAGTCTAACTGCCCCCTTTAACGAACCAACATTCGCTATATATTTAACTTAATCAAATGGCGATACTATAATAAATAAATACTATAATAGATTTTTAGAATGAATGAATGTGGTTGCTTTGATAAAGTATTTTCGAATTGAATACTATCATGGCGATAGATAGTTAGATGAAAAAATATAACATATCTTATATTATTATACTAGCAAAAATTGTATATATATATATTTGTATATTTTTGAAATATTGAACCGCTGGAATGACTTTTGAAATTCAAGAAAAATCGATCTGTATTAGTTTCAGCATCCGGAAAAATCATATTTGTTACTTTACTTAATTTAAAATAGAAAATTTAAATGATATCAGCAACTAGGTCAGACAGCGCTTCCTTAAATACAAAATATTATAAATATAAATTAAAATGAAATTAAAAATATTTATTTTAATAATATTTTGTAATTAAATTACGAAATATATATTATGTTATATCCACAGGCCATACTTTTGTCTTTCAATGCATTAATATATAAGTTTAAGGGCTGTGTGTTTTTTGACTATTTTTTTTTTAATTTATGTTCTTTTAAATTTAAATTGTTTGACCGCCGGCTCAGTGAACCATTTATTAATATTACCAACTAAACCCGATGATAAGGAATAATTTTTTTTAATGAACCAGGTACTTTGGGAAAAGATTGATATACTTATCGTAAAGAAACCTAATTGAATTTTAAATAATTACTATTTTTTGAAATAAGAAGTTTGTTAATTTATCAATTCAACATTGGAGGTAGTTCAGGATAGGAACGGCTGGAGTAATGTGACTTCTGCAAACAACAATGTAGGAATACATTAATGAAAAGATTCAAATTATTATTATTTTATTGATATTATTTTATTTTATTTTTCTAGGACATACTCTTTATTTTTTCTTTTTGTAATTTAAAAATAATTAGGTCCTTATGATCAAGTATTTTAAGCATGTATACTATACATACCTTTATGTATATATAGTATATATATATATATATATATATATATATATATATATGGACATTTTCCAAAACTTATCTCCAACAATTTAACAATTTATTTACTTTTTTTTGCAACTTGTTAAAACTTTTGTTTCAGTGAACTTACGTAGGTTATTGCAAAGATTTGTAACAAAAAAAAAAGATAATAATAATAATAATAATAACAAAATAACAAAATAAAAAAAAAATGGAAAAATTTAAAAAGAAAAACAAAGTGAATAAATGCCCTATCATACATGTAGCATTATTGATTTTTAAAAAATAAATTTGTTGAGATATTTTAACATTTAAAATTCTAATATATATATATATATATATATATATATATATATACATATATTATAAATATTATATAATATGTAAAGCGAATAATTAGAGTATTTATTTATAAGTATTTTTTTTAAAAAAACGAATAAGCTGTAAAAAAACAAGAAATAAGTATGTCTAATATCTTAAGATTATATTCATCCATCAGCGGTTACAAATAACATATTTTATTAAATGAGTTATTTTATTCAAAGGGAAACATTAATTTGGATATATGAATCAACTATATAATAATAAAATAGTTAATATTAATTCACAAAGTTATGATACCTACTTAATCAGAATTGTGGATGTTTTGTAGGGATGCACGTGGTTTTTCTCGTTAGACTAAAGACAAACAAACCTACTGAAATATTTGTTAATATTTTGTTGATAACTATTTTGTTTCTAATTTACTTGATTAAAAAAACTCTTCAAATTTCTCTTTTGCTTATAATGATATATGAATACCGGAAGTATTTGAAAACTTATCACAAGTCCTAATTCACTGTAATTTAACTATAACTTAAAAGTTTTAGTTTATCTGATCTTTAAAAAAAAAAAGATCTGTTAAAATTCATATCGTGTTAATACTGCTCAATTAATAAAAAAGAAATATAAAAAAATAATAGTATATGTTATATATAGTATATATATATATATCGGGTATGAAAATGGAAATTTAAACTCATTTTGAGTTTCCTCGGGATTTATTACTATTAATTTTCGTAACCAAAAGTAATTACACCTGTCACAAACTCTTGTCGATAGAATAATTGTATGAAATATATTTAGCTAAATTATAGGTTCCATTTGAAATTAGTCCATTAAATAGGAGAGGGGGGGGGGGAATTACGGGGAAAGTGGGTGTGACTGGCTGGTAAGATATTGAAAAACTAAAACCAACTAAAATAGATTCTTCGGACAAGGAATTCACACATTATTAATGTTCTAATAAATGGGAATAGTTTCTAATGAAATGAAAAACACCTTTTTATTCAATATCTATTAATTAAAGGGATATAATAAAAAATGAAATTTTTATTGGAAGTTATAGGGTGACCAAACGTTCCGTTTTTCCGGAATTGGCCCTTTATTGGAAGTTATAGGGTGACCAAACCTCCCGTTTTTTCGGAATTGGCCCGTTTTTGGGTGCTCTGTTCCGGCGTTCCGAAAAAAGTCTTCGGGACAGCCTATTGTCCCGTTTTTTTTTAAAAAAATTTAGAATATTTCTTACTTTTTTTCAAAATTTTTTCAATTTGCTTCTAAAAAAAAGAAGGTAAACCGTTAGTCCCGGTTTGGTGTTTTCGAAATATGGTCACCCTAATTATAGAGAATGTATATGGTATACTAGTATATCTACACGGAAACATTATTTGTATACAATAAAATGAGACAAAGTTATTATTTACGACTATCCAAATTAAAATTTATAAAACTATTATTATTATTTAATCAGTTGGTAATTCAAGGATATCTTAGGGAGATAATATAAAGGGGGACGTGAGAGATTTGAGAGAGATTAGGAGCTGGATGGAGGTGACGCAGAATAGGGATGGCTAAAAGAATTATATTACTGTAGTTAATATATATCTAGTTGAGTAACGGCACAGAGATAAATGGATAATTCTTATTTATTTATTATTTGACAGGTTTTATAGGGGTGTGAAGTATAATCTATAACTTCATGTGATAAGATTTGATTCAGAATATTTGAGAAAATTATTCATAAAATTTAGGAGATAGATGAGAGAAAGATGAGATCAAAGGGCCCTTTTTGCATAAACAGAAATTGCATGACTTGTATGGTTTCTCAAACATAGAATAATACAATCGATCGTTACGATGACCTAGACACTTTTTTTCTAATTAACCAATTTACTTGAAAGTTTTCATATGACAATTCAAACAATCGACATTTCCAACAAATTATATGTAAATAATTTTTAGTTAAATAATTGTGATGGAAAGATTGATATAAATCTGCTAATGTGATGATATTTAAGATAAAGTTTTTATTACAAGAATATCTATTCTATATGATTGTAACGTCAACGATGATTCTTTTCAAAAGTTTTTTTCTAGTAGAATACAATTATTATATCAAATATACATTTATACGTTTTATCTACGTATATTTGATTACCGGTATTATTATATTCATTATCACTTTTTTATTTAACCAATTTTCAACAACAACAAAAATAAATAAAATAAATACATATAAAACAAAAACTATGAAAATATATATAAATATATCAATATATATTTATTCGTTTAGGTTTCCGTGAAAATTTTGATTAGAAAAAGTATTTTCCGGATTGTTTTCACTTATGCTGAGATTTCGGATCCCAAAATTCACTTTCTTGAAAATGGCGCCAAGTTGGACGCCGAAAAGATGTGAGAATCTTATCTCAGCATAAGTGAAAACAATCCGGAAAATACTTCTTATAATCAAAATTTTCACGCTAAACTTAAACGAACAAACGAATATATATATATATATTCTGAATTATATTATATATTTAATAATAAACCCATAAATTATGATCGTTAAAAGTGATATCGAAGAATGAATAAATAAATGCCGAAATTAAATGTTTCATCCCAAAACTCAAAATAAATAATAATTAAATAATCCAGCTCTCAAAAACTTTTGAATAATTTTTTATTTAAAAGTATACACAAAAAACAAAATGAAAAATAATAATACGGAACTTGAAATTGACAGGTAGCTATTAGAACATGAATGTAAGAAATAAAATTCACGTATTATCCTTGTCAACGTTTCGGTCCTTGATCAGGACCTTCTACAGGACTTAATATTGTTATTCTTCGCTGTGGAAACGTTGACATTTGATGAAAATAGAGATAATTAATTTTTATTTTTTACATTCCCCCTTCTTACTGGTTGCTCCCCTATTTCCACTCCTCTATATATTCTCATCGGCCATAAAATAAATAATAGTGTCCTAACAAAGATAATTGATAATAATAATATCAAAGACTGGATATAATAGAATTAAAAATATTTTAAAGAAAAGATATTAATACTATAAAATGTGGACGCAAAAAATTTTATATTATTTCTTCTTTTATCAATAGAATTTAATACTTCATTTAATATATCTGTTACAGCTCTTTTCCCATTTCATCACCTACTAAAGTTGAGAGCCTATACTTTATACTACTGATATATTTTTTAAATATCTTTAACTCTATTATACTCATCAATGGATTTTTTATTTTTGTTTTATTTAGGCCCTTTAAAGTAATTGGAAATTTTAGATATAAAATTCTCATTTGATTTTTTTTTTTTTTTTTTTAATAAAACTAATATTCTAATGATTTTTGTTTTTTATAATTTATTATTGTTTAATTTCAATGTTTACTTTTCTGAATCTTAATATAAATATAAAAGATTAATGACAACCTTGTGTAAAGCCAGAAAGTGACGTTTCCATTCGGACAAACAGGCTCAGCAAATAAACAATCCGAGTAATTGGAATAATATAAATCGGTGTTGAGCATTACATCAATAATTGAAGTAATCAATGGATAGCCTAGAAAAAAATTTCAAAAAAAAAAAACCAATAATTATTCATTTATAATGAGCTTATCAATCACAAATCATTTGGATAAACAGATTCGAGTATCAATAAATACAATCTTGACACTTTATTTAAATAATATCATTCATTGAATAAACAAATGAAAATAGAATTTGCAATGAAATCCTTCTTCAATTAATTTCATCACCATCATAATTATCCCAAGTTTGGAGAGAGGGCTTTTAGCGTTCAAAGGAACCTTCATATTTATCTTCTATTTCTACGTTGCTTTTTCTTCTTCTAATCTTTCATAGAGAAAAAGTCAAATAACCACTAATTAGTATGAAATGATGGAGTTGATTTAATAAATGATTTCTCTTTTATATAAACAGCAAAAAAAAAATATTCAAAAAGAGAAAAAGACATAAAGTTAAATATTAAATAATTTTTAGTTATATAAGTACTTATAGTAATTAAGTTATATATATATATATATATATAATTATATTAATATTATGTATATATATATAATATAAAAAATTTAATATAAAAAACAGAATTAACGGTAAACAGACACAATAGTTACAAAGTATGAAAGTGTGATATATGCATAATATATTGGAGAAAATTTTATGTTTAAGTGTGGTAATGTCAGCCACACAAGTTCTGATTTAACTCCCTTCGAACATGCTTGAGATGACTTCTCAAGGCTCGTTAAAAGAATAAGCTGGAGTGTCTCCACTTGACTATCTCGCAATTTGAATTGGATTAAATAACATATATTATAATTTAATTTAATTTAATTAATTAAATTATAAATTCAAATCAATAAATAATATTTATTAAACCAGCGAGTGTTTGGCTCTTTGTTGATGGCACCACGACACGTGCTGGCGCGTGATTTGCAGTGTTAAAAAATTAATTTCAACATTTTCAGCGATTCAATTAAGCTGAAATTCTATGTAAATGAGTTTTATAGAATTTTTAATCATGTGATAAACTATGAAAAATTTATATCTTTATTTTTACGGTCACTTTAGAGGAACAAAAATCAAAACGTTGTAGGTAATGACCCTCTTCCGGATGAGCTACATTTCTCAAAAGTTGATAGAAAACAACGAATTTTACCAAATTTCATGATTCTATCTCAAACCGTTTTTGCGTAATCTTGTCTACATACACACCTACACACACAAACATCTTGTCAACCTTAGTGAAAATGACTCAGGGAACTTCAAAACGTATAAAAACATCAAAATCTCGACATCGAAAATTTTCGTGATCGCAATACTATCTCTGGCGAAATAGTAAAAATCAACCCATATATATATATATATATAAGCTTTAAGCTTTATATATAAAAATATGAATATCTATTCTCGTCAAGATTGTATTTTTTAGTAAATTAATTCGCTTGTTTATAGTTTTAATAATTATTTAGATAAATTTAAAGTAAAAAATGAGAATGTGAAAGAAATGAAAAATTATCCAAGTACGCCACTTTGCGGAACACTATACTGAATAAATAAATATATATGTGTATATATTTATATACGAGGTTTGTTCAAAAGAAAAGGTGAATTTTGAATTATTTCGAAAAGTAATTATTTATTCATCAATATCCATTTTGAGCCCCTTTCAAAATAATTCCCCTCAGATATAATGCACTTCTGAAATGCGCTTTTCGGTATGGCCATCAGCTCCTTCGATTCCGGCTTAATCTCATCAATTGTTGCAAAACGCTTTTCTTTCATTGGTATCTTCAGTTTTGGGAATAAGAAAAAGATGCAGGGAGATCTGGTGAAAACGGTGGTTGAGGCATGATTTCGGTGTTGGTTTTAGCCAAAAATTCACGAACAAGCAATGATGTGTGAGCTAGTGCATTATCGTGAAGCAGAATCCATGATTTGTTTTTACTCAATTCCGATCGTTTGAGTCGTATTGTTTCACGAAAACGTTGCATAACTTCTTTGAAGTATTCCTTATTAACAGTACGACATGTTGGCAAGAACTCATAATACACTAATCGAAGAAATCCTTCTCACTTGGCGTGCTGTTTTCGGTCTTGGCTCTTCTTTTTATGAGACAAAGTAGACTCTCTGAATGTCAAGTCAACATTTTAAGTGCGTTCAGACACTTTATTCCATTTTTAACGCAAAATTTAATATAGATTCTTTGATTCATTTTTGTTTAATTAAAAAATCGAATAACACACAAAAACTTGCCTAACTTTTCAGTTGTCAAAAATAAACTACTAATCCAAAATGGTTGATATATGAGAAACATATGTGTACCAACATAACAAAAAAAATTTCGATAATCGAATGTACCCAGCCCGCAAAAATTCAAAATTTACCTTTTCTTTAGAACAGAACTCCTATATATTAAAACAGATAATAATAATATTATTTATTTTATTTGATAACTTATTTAGTGTTATTGGCATCCGAGTTTCTTAATAAATAAAATCAATTAAAATCAGATAAATTAATTAACAAAGAAAAATAATGAATTCCCTTAATCTTTGTATTCAGTTAGTCAATAAGTTTAAAGATATTTTCATTTTTTTGTTTATTCAGATAATTGATATATAATATAAAGGTATATATTGAAAAACTGAATTCATTGACTAATTTTAACGAATTTTATTTTTAATTTAAATTTAAAATAAAATAAAAACAAAACATATATCAACATATCCAATTAAATAAAAGAAATAATTTTATAATAAGTAATATTAATTAAAAAATTAACTAATGATAATAATAATATTGTTTTATTCATTTATATCAAAAAACTTTGACTGAAAATTTTGCTTCTTTTTCATATAAACTTAATTCTTGTTAATTATTTTTTGTTCTAAATTAACTTTATGGTTGATTCTTAAAATTAATTTATTTGTTGTTGACAAGCCTATTAACAAGTTTTTTTTTTATAATTTTATAATATCTACTTAAAATAATAATAATACTAATACATAAAAACTTTACATATTTTATTAAGCTTTAATGATACAAAGGTTTGTGGTATTTATTTCTGTATTTTTTGAATATTAAAAAAAAGTTAAAAAATATATCCATATTCTGTAATTAAGTTCAATTAATTTGTCGTAGAGTCAAGTAATTTAACGGCCGTTAATTTTAATAGATTTATTTTATAATTAGCTGTTTAGACCACCTTCGGCGCTCTGCCCTTTCTCTTCTACCACCGAATTAATAGATATTATTTGGTTGAAAGTCTCTAATTTTATAGGTTTTCATTTATTAGATTTATAAAATTAAAACTAACTTTTTTAATTTATTTGGTCTCCCCACAATCATACAAAAATGAAATAAATTCAAATATTTCATTTTATAATTTAAACTCGTGAGTCACACTTGGTGTACAGAAATATTGAATTTTCTTAACGGGATTAGATTTGATCGAATGTTCTCCGATTTGGCCTTAATCCGCATTGCTATTATCTTAGGATTAGAAAAACCTTCCAAGTTGAGTTCTATCCCAGTCCAATTCATTTATTCATCCAAGTTACTTGAGAAATAATAATAATCAAATAATACTTTGTATTTGAATTGCTAGAATTATTAATTTTATATTCATTGTCGGAAATGAATCGGCTTCACTGAGACACGATAAGCTCTGAATGAACAATGGAACATTTTATTAATTTAAAAAATAATTTCTGTGATTATTGAATAGATAATGATAAAAATTATAGCCTATTTTCAAATCGAGGTATTTAAGAATATTGTGATGTAATTTCATACTTATCAGTTCAGCCCATTTTGAGTCTATACGTCACAATTTTCCGAACAAATAGACAGACAAAAATTTTAAAAAGTCACTTTTGTATTCTAGAGGTCATTAAACGTGAAAACATTATAAATTCTGAACAATGTGCAGATAAAAACCTTTTTTTTTTTTATATATGAGCCACTCAGAAGCGAGACCGATTAACTACAATCTTTAAAATTTTGGTAGTAATGTGATGTAATATAATGTAATGTAATCTGCAACATATGAAGTGAATATTGAACTTGATAATCTTAATATTGCAATGCAATATACATTTTTCTGTAATCAATAATCCTGAATTTAATACAAACTGTGAACTTTGGGCTTCATTTTCTCAGTTTGTTTATATCTGAAGTTAATCTCTTTGGCTTCTGAGTGGAAAAAAATTAATTGCATTTTTAACAATAAATGTGGTACAGGATAACAAGGAAATATTGTTTTCTGAGACACTTTAGAGATTTTGCGCCCCTATTGGGTCATAATTTCTCTACTTTACCTTCCCCTTAGTGAAATCAGACCTTTTATTTACAACTCTCACTCCTTTCAACTTGTTTTATTTTATTTGATTTTATTTCCTGTTAATGAACACGATAAGCAAGCTGTCAATTTAAATCTAAATGAATTAGTAAATAAATAAATTAAAAAAAGGAAAAAAAAGAGAAAAAAAAATAAATAATATATTACTCAACAACATTCTCTAATCCAGACAATTAATTTTAACGTGATTTCTCAACTAATTATTCATTTTAATTGTTGTTTTCTTGTGCCATTTCAATTTTTTACGTTTAAGTAAATCTCAATTAGAATTTTTGTATTTTTTAATGCATATTTTTTTTACTCACCTTGTGTCTGATAAATGAAAAATGTTGTCCAAACCATCGCATGAACATAAAGAAACAAAGGCAATTGCTTTTGCATTTTTAAAATTACTTTTTTTTACTTAATACTAGTATTACAGAGTTTACTGGTGAAATAAACCATTACAGTCCAATATATACATATGTGCATACTTGTTTTTTTTTTAATTATCACATTATTATCTAGAACCGATTGTCGTTAAATTTATAACATTTAATTAACATTGATCTACTAGTAATAGAAATAAATATTAATCGCTTAAATGATTGCTTAGCATTACTTATTTTTATATCATTAATCTTACCTTGTTCAGATTTAAACAATGTAATTTTTGAAAGTGGATTTTAGTTAATTTTATATTTGTTAGGTCCATTTATAAGAATGAACATTTGAGCATATTAATTTGTATGTTTGTACATTTGAAGATCCCTTGATGGGGTATTCATAGTAAAATAAAAAAAAAAGAAATCTCTCCTTTTATTTATTTTATTCTGTTGTTTATATATATATATATATATATATATATACGAGGTGTATCTAAAAAGTTCGGTGAATGGCATGAGAAAAACAAAAAAAATGTTAATTGTAAATACCTTTATTAACCTTCAAAATACTCTCCACTAGCCACAACCCACTTCTAACAATGTTCGTATAACGTTTGAAAACTGTTGGAGAAGACTTGATGTGGAATCGTTCTCAGAATAGCCGTCACAACGTTCAGTCCGGCAATCCACAAGCAGAACACCAGAAAACTACTTATTACTGTGTCATTGCTAATACCCAATTCTTCGGCTATTAGTCGCAGAGTCAATCGCCCATCTTTTGTTAGCATCTCTCGTACACGTTCAGTGTTTTCTGGAGTCCTGCTTGTGGATTGCTGGCCTGAACGTTGTGACGGCTACTTTGAGAACGATTCCACATCAAGACTTCTCCAACAGTTTTCAAGCGTTATACGAACGTTGTCTGAAATGTGTTTTAGCTAGTGGAGAGAATTTTGAAGTTTGATAAAGGTATTTACAATTAACATTCTCATTTTATGTTTTTGTCATACCATTCACCGAACTTTTTAGACACACCTCGTATATATATATATATATATATATATACAATATCCGAGGCTTTTAAAAGAAAAGGTGAATTTTGAATTTTTGTGGGCCATGTACATTCGATTATCGAAATTTTTTTGTTATGTTGGTACACATATGTTTCTTATTTGTTGACATTATCAGCCATTTTGGATAAATAGTTTGTTTTTGCCAACTGAAAAAGTTAGGCACATTTTTGTGTTTAATTAAAAATAAATGGATCAAAGAATCTTCATTAAATTTTCTGTTAAAAATGGAATAAAGTGCCCCAACGCACTTAAAATGTTGACTGTTATTTGGCGAGTCTACTTTGTCTCACACTGTAATCATGCCTCAATCACCGTATTCACCAGATTTCGCTCCCTGCGACTTTGTCTTATTCCCGAAACTAAAGAGACCAATGAAAGGAAAGCGTTTTGCAACAATTGATGATATTAAGTCTGAATCGAAGAACGAGCTGATGGCCATACCGAAAAGCGCATTTCAGAAGTGCTTCGACGATTGGAAGAAGCACTGGCATAAGCGCATTATATCTGAGGGGAATTACTTTGAAGAAGACAAAATGGATATTGATAAATAAATAAAAACTTTTCGAAATAATTCAAAATTCACCTTTTCTTTTGAACAAATCTCTTATATATTTTTTACTTTAAACAAATTAGTAATTATAAAAAATTGTTAGTGTTTATATTTATCTTTATTTTTAAATAGTTTACATCACCTTTCGTCTTGTTTCTAGTATATACAAAACATTCTTTTAATATGAAGGGAGCAAGAGATAACGATGGTTATGAAAAAATCCTGGTTTCTTATATTATATATTAATATTTTTTTTCTTTATTCTTTACAATGATTTACAATATTGATATAATGTCATTGATAATATTATATATTCGTAATATTATTGTTTTATTCATTTCAATTATTCAGATCAGGTAATTTTTTCTATATTTTTCTAATTTTTCATTTTTAAAAAGAAATACAAGTAACAAATCATTATGACATTTTTTCATATAACTGATATCACACATACAATAGGCGAGATCATTGTTTATATTTACATATTTACGTTCGCTATTGTAATAAGCAAATGTTGGCAATGGAACTTTGTTGAGATAAGGACAGTGTTTCCGCATGGAACCTGAATTCAAATAAATTTGAATTCCCGCCCTCTGACTAAGTTTAAATAGTAATTAAGTTAATATTTATAAATATTAGTGTTAATTAATTATATAATGTAGTTTAATATTTTTAAGTTAATTTCAATTATAGTTTTAAAGATTTAATTGTTATTGTCATAAATTCATGAGGTTGACCACCCCCCTCCCTTACTATCTACATATAAAAAGACAGGCCGAGCTCTCCGGAGCCCCGCTGCTGTTGTCCCTGTCGCCCGAGTGCTATTGCCTTTGTCTGTCGCTGCGGCCTGTTGTTTTTATCTGCTCGTCCACTGCTTACTGGGGCTTTTTGGCCCACCGACGCCTTATTCGACCCGTTCGAATTTACAACTCGAACGCGGTGCTTTTGGGGTCGTCGACGAGGCTACAGATTGCAGCCGCCGGTCCTGTGCTCCAGAGTTTGTTCCGAGGGGGCAAACCCAGTGATTCCTGAGGGGATCATCTCTACCTTTGGATCCGTGCTGGTCCATTCATCCCGTTGGAAACTCGAGGAGGGTCCAAAGCCAATTGATCGTTGGATCAATTGCGAAACCAGCAGAGAAGACATCCAGGCAGCGAACGGCAGCGTAAACCCCCATTTAATTCAATTCCCGGTGGTCAGATAAGTGCACTTATGAACACTTTGAACTATATTAATTTTAGATTGAAAATTTAGATTTAAGTTGATATATAAAAATATTTAGGTGACCCTAAATATAATTAATCCGTTTTTAATTGAACCTAATTTTAATTTAATTAAATATTGTAAAAGTTGATTATAGAGTTTTCTTTAGCGATCTTTTTTCAATTCCAAATCCCTAATATATTAAACATTCGACCTTTAATACAGTCCATTTAAATTTCCAGGTGCGATAGAAGTGAAGAGATTGCTATCGTAATTTTATTAATTCCTCTTTTTAGCCTTCGAGCAAAATTAATATATATTAAGGATTCATCCCCTTCCATTTCCTCCCACTTTCAATTTTCAGGAACAATAGCTTTCTATTATTTTTTAGGTCTTACAAGCCTCTATAGTCGATGTATCAAGCGGATACATCATTAAATTTTTTTGGTCCTTCTTTAGCCGGATAAAATTGAAGATTTTATCTGGTTTTAATTTAATATAAATAATTTTATATTAGTTTCAAAAGAAAGCATTTGTTCTTGAAATAGAATTGCTATAAACATTATATTCAGTTGGAATATTTTGTTACCTGACCCTTGCAATAGCAAATTTCCTTTCCATTCATTTTCTTTGTCCTTTGTTTGAAAAAAGGTCGCTAAAGTTTTAAAAGGTTCGTTTAAAATTAATATTTTAAAGGATCTTTTATTAGTTAAATAAATAATTTTAGTCTCCTAGGTAGATTAATTAAAATTAAATAAAAATTTTAAAATGTCGAGGGCATTTAAATTATTAAACAGAAAATTAAATATATGTGCAGGTTCTGTGCACACCATCACTTCCGCCTTGGGGGATATTTGTAAGGCCGACTCGGATGTTTTGGAAGTCCGATTGGTCCAGTTGGAATCTTCCAATGTAAGCATCAACGAGGTGAACTCAGATGTTCTCTCAGATGCTTCATTGGGAGATGAAGAAACAACTGAGATGATCAATCGGATTCTAGACATGTCGGGTGGCCTGTTATTAAAAATTAGGCAGATTAAAAACGAGCTAGAGGCTCGTAGGCAGACTTGCGATAGGCCTAAAATTATGGCAAAGCCAAGGCTGCCTCAATTAGATATTCCCAAATTCTCTGGAAAAATTGAGAATTGGGAAAGTTTCAAAAATAGTTTTTCTTCGATTGTAGGAGATCGAGATGATTTATCCTCTCTCGAGAAATTAAATTTTTTAAAAGGAGCCTTGCAAGGGGAGGCTTTAGAATGCGTGGGCATGTATCCAATGAAGGGTGAGAATTACAAAATTGTATGGGACACCCTCAATAAAAGATACAATAGGGAATCGGAAATCGTGTACCGGTTTATTGGGCGGATTATTGATATCCCTAAAGCCACTTCACAATCGGCGAATAGTTTATTCAAAGTATTTTCAACGTTTCAGAACGTTTTAAACAATCTTGAGGCGTTGAAGATACAAATAGATGACTGTGACCCTCTTTGGACTTTCTCTCTTCTAGAGAAAGTTGACTACGAAACAAAGCGGGCATGGTACTTTGAAAATAATAATTTCGAATTGCCGAGCATTAAAAAGATATTGGCCTTTTTAGAAAGGAGGTATAATTCTTGCCTAGGAGCTCAGCCAGGCCTGAGCATTGAAAAGGGCAATAAAACAATAGATCAGGGAAGGGAAAAACCAAATTTTAAAGAAGCAGGCATTTTTCATACAATGGGCGGGCCCCCATTCGACTGCAGCATATGTGGAAAAAAACACTCCTTAAAAGAGTGTCATAAATTTAAAAAATTATCACTTGGCGAGCGCAAGGGAAAAATTAGGGAATTGAAGCGATGCTTCAATTGTCTAGGATTAAAACATTCTGCGGCAGACTGTTTTAAACCTCCTTGCGCTCATTGCAATAAAAGATTAAATAAAATGTTGCATAATCATAAAGCAATTAATTTAAAGGTAGATGCGTTACAAACGCATATAATGCAGTCGAATGCGGAGTGTAACAATAAATTTAATCCATCACTATTGGCAACTGCGCAGGTACAGATAATAGACACCGAGGGAAAATTGATAAAGGCTAGGTGTCTATTAGATAGTGGGGCACAGGTAAGCTGTGTTTCGCTTTCAATGGCGAAACGACTCGGTCATAAAATTGAAAAGACCTCTACAAGTCTATTCAATTTGAGTGGCCGGTCAATGAGAGTAAAAGGGAAGGTTCAGCTCACTTTAAGCCCTCATTTCTGTACATCGCAAAATTATAAAATAGCACCTCTTGTTTTGGAAAAATTAACAAGTGAACAGCCAATACAACAGGTAAGGGTCCCCCCTTTCACACTGCCGGCAGGTAATAAATTAGCCGACCCAGAATTTAACATACCTGCAGGCATTGATATAATTCTCGGAGCAGAAATATATCCCCTTCTAATGAAATCGAAAACGAAAGTATTTAGAAGGGATTTACCAAAAGCGCAAGACACCCACCTGGGGTGGGTTCTAATGGGCCCTTGTAAATATATTAATTCATATCAACAAGGGTCCAATGGGGAAAGGGTAGGGGAAAATAGGCTACCTGGCTCTAGGCGTGATCCTAGGCAAAATTATTCAACCAATCGGCAATCTCGTAAAAAGTGGTTTCGGGAGAACCCTAATGATTTGCGTAATAGATTGGTATTGATACCCGATTCCGGCTTGTCCCCCTTGCAATGGAAACTGGGGAAAATCATTAAAACCTTTCGAGGAAAGGACAATTTGGTACAGGGGGTTAAAATAAAGACCGAGAGGGGAGAATATAACCTTTCGATCAACAAAATTACATTGTTACCCGATAACGTAAATTTAAATAGATTTTGACAGTCCGTCAAGGGGGGGAGTGATGTTTCCGCATGGAACCTGAATTCAAATAAATTTGAATTCCCGCCCTCTGACTAAGTTTAAATAGTAATTAAGTTAATATTTATAAATATTAGTGTTAATTAATTATATAATGTAGTTTAATATTTTTAAGTTAATTTCAATTATAGTTTTAAAGATTTAATTGTTATTGTCATAAATTCATGAGGTTGACCACCCCCCTCCCTTACTATCTACATATAAAAAGACAGGCCGAGCTCTCCGGAGCCCCGCTGCTGTTGTCCCTGTCGCCCGAGTGCTATTGCCTTTGTCTGTCGCTGCGGCCTGTTGTTTTTATCTGCTCGTCCACTGCTTACTGGGGCTTTTTGGCCCACCGACGCCTTATTCGACCCGTTCGAATTTACAACTCGAACGCGGTGCTTTTGGGGTCGTCGACGAGGCTACAGATTGCAGCCGCCGGTCCTGTGCTCCAGAGTTTGTTCCGAGGGGGCAAACCCAGTGATTCCTGAGGGGATCATCTCTACCTTTGGATCCGTGCTGGTCCATTCATCCCGTTGGAAACTCGAGGAGGGTCCAAAGCCAATTGATCGTTGGATCAATTGCGAAACCAGCAGAGAAGACATCCAGGCAGCGAACGGCAGCGTAAACCCCCATTTAATTCAATTCCCGGTGGTCAGATAAGTGCACTTATGAACACTTTGAACTATATTAATTTTAGATTGAAAATTTAGATTTAAGTTGATATATAAAAATATTTAGGTGACCCTAAATATAATTAATCCGTTTTTAATTGAACCTAATTTTAATTTAATTAAATATTGTAAAAGTTGATTATAGAGTTTTCTTTAGCGATCTTTTTTCAATTCCAAATCCCTAATATATTAAACATTCGACCTTTAATACAGTCCATTTAAATTTCCAGGTGCGATAGAAGTGAAGAGGTTGCTATCGTAATTTTATTAATTCCTCTTTTTAGCCTTCGAGCAAAATTAATATATATTAAGGATTCATCCCCTTCCATTTCCTCCCACTTTCAATTTTCAGGAACAATAGCTTTCTATTATTTTTTAGGTCTTACAAGCCTCTATAGTCGATGTATCAAGCGGATACAGACAGGCAATGAATTTTCTCAAAACTTGGAAATGATTTTACACTTTTCAAGACCCAATTAAACAATAGTTTTCCAAAGTCTAATCACTTTTCACAATTACATATATGGTACACAATTGGTAACCCTGCTGGTTTCTTTCCTACCACTGACGTCAGCGTGTTCTCTCCTATGGGTAAACAAATCTTTCACTTGCCAAATTTTGCATTATAGCAATAACAAAAATAATTAATGATTATTATTATTATTATTATTATTTTATTTATTCTCTAGAGAAACTAAATTATTACAATTAAAGATAAAAATGAAAGTTTTATAAAAAAGAAAAGAATTTCTAATTAGACAACATCCTCAATATAAATACTAATAATACTTGCTATTAAAAATAAATACCTAAAACTCTTTAATTTCAAATAAAGAGATGAAATACTTCTTTATTAATTTATTTGTTTATTTAATTTATTATATATTCTTCTTTTTTTTTTTGCTTCTTTACTATAATTAAATGTGATACTAAAATTTTCTCCATTACAGCTGTTCCTCTGATTGGGGGTTGGACGAAGAGGTGATTTCTCTTCTCCATAAAAAAAAACTAAATAATGAATCATCAACTACATTACAGAGAGATTAGGGTAAATAAAATGAAGGAATTAAAATTAGGGACATGACACTTAGTTTATATAAGTCAGGCGCATTCCAAAGTTTAGTAAGAAAAATTTAAAAATATGATTTAGATATAATTGCATTACAGGAAGTGGGAGAAGGCAATATTGATGCCGGACAGTATATTTGCCTATACGGCGGATCTGAAATCAACTCTGATTGGGCTTTATTATTAGAAAATCAGTGTTCACCGCAATTAAAAATATAGAATTCATAATGATAGGATATCCATTTTAGTACTCAACGGTAAAATTTATAATATGGCATATAATATGGTGGTTTTTATGACAAAATTGGGAATTAGGGAATATTTTGGTCATATACAGGAGAAAAGCGAGCCTCCACGAAATAAGCAACGACAAGTTATGGTATAAGTTTCAAGACCTCAAAAGATTTAATAATAAAAAGCACATTATTTAAACAAAGATATTTATAAGGGTACATGGAACTCGCCAGACGGAAAAATATGTAATAAAATTGATCATGTTCTTGTAGCCAGTCTAATATTCTGGATGTCAGGGTATATAAAGTAGCAAATTGGTATTCGAATCATTATTTGCTTGTAATAAAATTGAGAGAACGGCTCTTGACGCGTAACATGAAGTTAGTACTAATGAACCAAAAACGATACAACTTAGATAGGTTCAAAACCGAGAAAAATAAATTAAAATTCCAAATCGAAATTAAAAATAGATTTAATAGTTTGAATCTTGAAGAAAATAACGAGATGAAAGACCCGGAAAAATATGGGACAAAATAAAGTCAAATATTAAAACCACATCATCAAATAATATAGGTTAAAAAAATAACAAAAAGTATGAGCCATGGTAAGATGAAGAATGTTTAGAATTAATAGCAAATAGGAAAAAAGCTAAATTGGATTAGTAGTAAACGCGAAGTGGATAGGTTAGAATATATTAGTATTAGGAAAATAGTAACGAAAACCATCAGAATCAAGAAAAGGAAAATTTTTTTAAAAAATATTAGAGATAAAAGAAATTGCCCGCAACAAGAATAGCACATATTTATATGTTATAATTAAAAATATCTAAAAGAGTTATCAGACACGGTTAGAATTAATTAGAGATGATAATAATAATTTAATAAAAGACGTGGGTGATATTAAAAATAGATGGAGAGACTATTTTGAAAAATTATTACACTCAAATCGAACACTAGCAATAGACTCAACAGAAATTAATATAAAAACCGATGTTATGTGAGGTGGAAATGATAATGGGGAAATTTTTGAAAATAATAAAGCACCAGGAATAGATGGGATACCTGCAGAATTAATTAATTATAGTGGGAAACTTTTCTTAGAGTGTATGCACAAATTAGTTCTAGCATAAGGAAAAGATCCCATTAGAATCGCAAGAGGCAATGTTCATCCTACTTTTTAAAAAAAGAAATAGAACGGTCTCCAATAACTACAAGGGAATTTCTCTTTTAGAGACATCATATAAGATTCTCTCGAATATTATATCAATCCGGATTCAAGCTATATCAATCAACATTGGATCGGATATTTTCATTAAAGCAAATATTAGAAAAAAAACGTGAATTCAATATTTCGGTTCTTCAACTATTTATTTAAAGCATATGACTCTTTAGTTCAAGGAAAACTGTTATAAATTTTAATTTTAATGGGAATTCCGAAAAAAATTAGATCACCAATTTTCATTAACTTAGCATTAGAATAAGTGGTTAGACAAATTGGGGAGATATCGAACGAAAGCCAAATAGACAAAAAAAAGTATTAGGTTACGCGGACGATTTAAATATAATAGAAGACTCGATAAACTCAATTAAAGTTGCGGGAGAAAAATTAAAAGACGCTGGAAAAGTGGTTGGGCTTGAAATTAATAGTGATAAGACAAAAAATTTAGTAGCAGAGATTAATAGTAATTAACACACAAAATATTAACGTACCGAACAGAGCTTGAAATTGTAGAAAAATTTAGATACTTAGGTTCTGTAATCACGAAGAATAAAAATATTCTAGAAGAGTTTAAATCCAGGTTGCAATAGGGCAGGGCCGTTCCTAGAGTATATGCCGCCCGGGTGCGAGAATAATCCCGCCGCCCCTTCCCCCAAAGTTGTTAAAAATTTAGAAATAAAAAAAATAAAGTAAATTTAAGTTAATTTAAGTTTTTAAAAAATTGAAAAAAAAAATCGAAAGTATTTAAGATCCTGATCACCAAATCATTTGAACTTTCTAGTTCCCTAGACCCAAAGAGATAGATAAATAGATATGTATTATTTCTATTTATATTACTTAGAAATACTAAATAAATTATTTATTATTAATTGTTTCTTCAAAATCAATTTAAATAAGTTGAAGAATTTATTCAGTGCCAATGAAGGTTCTTAGGGGTGGTTCTGTCACTTAATAATTTTGCGAATATGATTTAATTAAAAAACCTCTTTTAAGAGGTATGATTTTATTTCACATGTCTTCTTAGTCGATATCTTCTTGACAGAAGTGTCCTTGCCCTAGTACTTCCACACTCCCATTTTTTGCGAGTTAAGAGTTATTATAATACCAAATTATCACGAAGTTAATATAATAAAAATAATTGTTATTTGTTAAATATTATATACATTCTGTTTCTTATTTATTATAATTCAGGTGAATGACGATTTTAAATAAATTACTTTTATTTTTCCTTTTTTTTTTAATTACATATTTTTTTCATACGTATTATGAACATCAAACAAATTCTTTATATACCATAATAAATTAACTTTTTTTTTATTTTTATCAATAGTATAAAAATAAATACATACGAAATATATTATTTAGCCGTCAACATGTATTTTTTTAACAAAAACAATTTATTAAGTATTTTTTTAAATATTTCGCAAGTTATCTAGACTGAATTTAAACTTAAACTATTATGCTTACCAAATAGTATAATTTTTAATTAAACACTAATTTTAACATTTATTATAATTGCTTTTTGCGCATTTCGGTTATTTTATCATCAAAAAAATTTATTTTAATTAATAATTATTAAGAAAGTTGTTAAGAAAATAATTTTTCATATATATATATATATATATATATATATATATATTTGAGAAATTTTAACCTTTTTACCTTTAAACGTTGTTGAGTTTCAAAAGATTATTAATGATTTATTTTTTATCAACAATTCTTTATCAAACTAGTCGAACTAGGTTATTCATTTTTTTAAGAAAAAATTTAAGAAAATATATAGGTATTATATTTTTAAGACAAATAAAATTTTTCTTTTAACCGATATCAGTGGCTAAGGGAAGATAAATAGCCCTGGAGGAAGTATTTTTTCACTGTCACGGTTTTCGATGAGTTTTAAAATTTGCCAGTAAACAATAACAAATATATAAACGTGAGTCTGAAATTTTGATTTTAGGACAATCATTTTTTAATTAACTTTAAAATTTATAAAATAATTTTTTTTATAATCTTAATTTTTATATTATAAATAAAAAAAGAAAATTTTCTCTAATTTCTAACACAAGGAAGGTTGGAGTTTGAAAACCCTCTGACTAAGTCACTGCTTATTATTATTAATTAATTAAATAGGAATGTGTGTGGTCAAAGTAATATGATAAACTAATCTAAAAAAAACATTAATTTTCTATTTATTTGACAATCACCATAATTACGCAATTTGTTTTATTTTAAGATTTATTTATTATTGTTAAATTTAGGAAAATCTGCCACTAGTTTTGGCTCCTGGTTGGTGCTGCCCTGTCGAGGCATCACAAAACCATGGAGGGATTCCCAATATCGTGTAACCGGCCCCCCCTCTATTCTAAATCAAATTCTTGGACTCATAACTAACTTATAAGTTGCGATTCCCAATTTTTTTTTCTCTTTCTAAAACCAATCCCAACTTAAACCAGAGTGGCTTAATTTATTATTATTATTCAAATCCAAATTTTTTTATGTTTTTTGTTATTGATTTATATATATATATATATATATATATATATATATACTATATATATTTTATTTATATTATAACAAAAAATAAATTCAAGTTTTAAAAATTTCCAAATGCTCCTATCTTCATCTATATCATTTACATCATCCCAATTAACCAATTATTATCAAATTATAGTCAATATAGTCAATACAAATATTTAAAATAGTATCGCGGGTATGACAATAGCAATATTTCCAACCTTGTGTGTATTATTAAAATACGATATATATAAAATATTCTATTTAAATTTAAAACTATATTAAATTGAGTATTAATATATATATATATATATAATGGTATTTTTAGAGTGTGTAGATATTTTTTAAATATACACATTCCCTTGTCCCTTATCGAATTGTTCGATAATTAAACATTTTTTTAAATCATTTACTTTTCAACAGCTTTCATTCTTTTACATATTAAAGATATTATTGAATATAAAATTTATAATCAATTTTATCATTTATTTTGAAAAGCTCAAATCAGGTGAACACTGGCCTTGAGGAGGTCAATAAATATAATTCCCAAAGTAGAGATAATTTTTATGTATTACCATATTAATATTTTTTCCTGTAAAATATATCAGATAGTGAATATTTCATTAAAAAAAATGCATAAGAATTGTCAAAAGTTCATTCAATCTATGTATAATATAGGTATATATTTCTATTATGCCAGATGGTGTCATTGTTTAAATGGGCGGTGGTCTTATTATTCCTGAATTTGTTGACAGAAGGACAGAAATTCAATATTTAAGGGTTTATTCGGAGTTCAAGATTAACGAAATTGTGGTTGGGTAAAATTGATGACATCATCAGAGACTGACATCAAAATTTTTCTATTTTTTTTAATCTTTTTCAGGGAAATGGCATGAAATATGATCCATCTTAAAGCTAATTTCTAGACCATTAGCACACTCATCAAATTAATATTTTCGATTATAAATTCAATACGTGATTTTTAAACTTTTTTTTAAATAATAACTCATATTAAAAGGAAAGGAAAAATAAACAGTAGAGAGAAAAATATATTAATATATACTGAAAATGATTTTAAAAGTTTTCAAATTATATTTGAAAGGAGAATCCAATTTAATAATTCTCTTCAGGAACAAATATTGAAATAAAATATAAATAAAATAAAATAATTTATTAATTTATATCTATTTATCTAATCTTATTAAGAGGCCAAAAACTGTAATTCATAAACGTATATATATCTTATATTTTTACCGACCGACGATAGTAAGGGAGGTATTGTTTTCACACCAAATTTCACATGTGGAGATTTTTACATATCTCCACGAATCATGCATTTTCTTAACAGAAAAAAGTATTTTTAGCGTGATGTCTGTCCGTCCGTCCGTCTGCCCGTCTGTCTGTCCGTCCGTCCGTATAGATGTGTACAGCCTGAACGGCTCAACGGATTTTGATGAAATTTGGTATATTTACTTAATGCATCAGTGGGATGAATTGATCAACTTTTGGTGCAAATCCGGAAACCGGAAGTGGTAGTATTAGCGATCGACGATATGAAGGTAAGGGTTATTTTCGCACCAAATTTCACATAAGGAGATTTTTTACATATCACCACGTATCATGCACCTTGTATTGGTTTTATTCTCGAGAAAAATCATTTATATTAGTTTTTTTCTTAATTTAAAATTATATGACGTCATCCAGCCATTCATGACGTCACAGCCTGGTCTTACATATATATTATAAATAAAATAAAATTAAAAATATTTATGTTATATGCCTATCTGTTTTTTATTACAATAATAGATATATTAAAATTATTTGAAATTGTTTCTGTAGCTGGAAATTAATTTATTTCAAACCGTCGGTCGGTTCGGACCTGGCCACAGGTCAACTTATTTATTATTATTATAAAAAAAATAAATATTTATTTAAACATATTATTAAAATATAATATTTTCATAGACTAATATAAATATACTACTATATAATAACATAACATTTTAACTAAAAATATATACACTAACCCCTGATAAGGAGACGGGCAAGCCGGGCGATAGCTCGGGCGCCAAATTTTGAGGAGCGCCGATATAATAAAATATTTTTTACATTCAATGTTTTTGTGTAATTTTTTTTTTTTGCCTTTTTACTATTTTTTTTTTAAATTTGTAGGCAGTTTGTCTATTCTAGTATGAAAGGGCGCCAAATTTTGTTTTGTCTGAGTTAACCCTAAACCCTGATGTAAATACATGAAAAATCACAAAGGAAATACTTAAACTAGTTAAATGGAATGTATTTATAAATTATATCCATTATATATAATTATATATCATATTCCTTTAAATAAATATTTCTATAATATAAAAAAAATCCAAATTCAATTTTCACTCTGCTTCTATACACTACGAAAATTCTGTTGATAGTGTAATGTTAGTGTAATTGTCTTTTATCACCTTTATCGTTCGGCGCCAGATCACCGTACCACATACAATAATCTTCTTATATATATATATATATATATATATCTTATCTGGAAAAGGATTTATTTCATATTTATTTATAAAGGGTTTAAAGCTGAAAAATCGATTTTTCATTATTTAAAGTAATTAATATATCAACAGGTGTTAATAAATATCAAAGTCAAAATCATAATTTAAGTGCTTATTAATCTGACTTTGAAAACATATTATTACATATTATCGTTTATAGATAAGTGAAAGATAATTTTTTATTATTATACATACAATATCTTTAGAGATTTTCATTTACTACAGTCTCTATTATTGGAAAACTTATTTAATAATTGTGGAACAACATTGTTCTCTAATTAGAATATTTATTAGATACGGATAAACACACACACACACACACACACACAAATTGTATAATAGAAGGATGAAATCAGTATAAAAAAATAATAATATTTTGGAAATTATTATTTGTTTATAATGAAATTAGAAGATAATAATTTTAATTACTTACTTAATTTATAATTTTTTAAATGTTTTTTTTTTTTTATTTTTTGTTATTTTTTTTAAGATAGCGAGTATTTATTATTTGACATATCATTAGGAAATCTCACGCGTACGATTAGATCGAGTTCTGGTTTAACGTTCGCTGACCCAGAGCATCTTTTCTTTACTTTACCCCTTCCACCTTGCACACATACACATTCCCAATTGTCGATCGGGGGCGGGAGCTTCGCAAGCGAATCCCAAATCCCTCGGGTCAAGATAAATTGCCCAAATGCAAATTGTTTCTGATCAAATGCAGATATCATCCCCCCACTCTTCTCTCTTTCTCTCTCTCTCTCTCACTCCAACTTCTTTTCACCCATTCTCAGTTACATCTTGATATATTGTAATTCTTGTATAAGAAACCAATTCACTATTCCAATTACCAATTCTTATTTGAATTTCCTTTATCAATTGGTAATCGACTTGTTAGACCAAATTCAACAGTGAATTTCAAAAGATTTAAGAACTTAAAATCTTCTGACAAATTAGATATTTTATTTAAATATTCAGGATTCAAACAATTAATTTTGTCTTTTACTGATAATTAACTTCAAATTAAAAATTATGTACCTAAATATATATACAGGGCCGTTCCGACCCGGGGGTGCAGAGGGAGGCGGGGCGAGACGTCTTAAAAGTACTTATTCATTTTATATTTTAAAAAAAGGTAAAATGTTTTTGCGATCAGGATCTTAAATACTTTCAACTTTTTTTTAGTATGGTTCTAAAAAAAAAACTAAATTAACTTACTTTTTAACTACTAAATTTTTAATTACTTTGGGTGAAGGGGATGGGTTAGGGAAGGGGCGTCAAAATTATTCTCGCACCCTGGCGGCATATACTCTAGGAACGGCCCTGTATATATAATTTATGTAGTTATTTATAATATGTGAAGTTGGTAGAATTTATTAATATAAATATAAATAATTACGAATTTTATAATTATCTGAAAGTGAGTAATTAAAGGACTCTTGTCTAATTCATTTAATTACAAGTAAATATAATTTATTTAATGTAAATATCAATGTAAATTATGTATTTTAATAATAACACATTTAACTACAGAATCATTCAACCCTTATTATTATTCATAAACTTATATATATATATATACTTAACAATAAATAGTTATATCATATAATAGAATAGAATAGTAAAAATTTGATAGTTTGATATATAGTTTGGCGACAAATATTAATAATTAATAATAACTTGGAAGGGGAGGAGGAAGTTACATAACTAATTAATACTGTCAATATTCAATATTAATATCAATCATTTAGCGAAGTATAAACTTATAATACTATTATGAAGAGATTGTTTTTGAGTTGTTCCTTATAAAAATAAGAATTCCTCCATGAAGTTTGCACCCCACATTAAAAACATTGATACAAATTAAACTATTATATAGTTATTTATTAATAATAATTTCGAATTTGAAACACTGCTGAATATAATTTGAATACACTGAATAAGAAAATATTTTTTTAAATTTGATAAAATTACTAAAGTTTTAAAATAAGTTATTTTATGGTGGTTATACTCTTTACCGACCGACGATAGCATAATTGTTTTCACACCAAATTTCATATATGGAGATTTTTACATATCTCCACGAATCATGCATTTTCTTAACAAAAAAAGTATTTTTAGCATGATGTCTGTCCGTCCGTCCGTATAGATGTGTACAGCTTGAACGGCTCAACGGATTTTTATAAAATTTGGTATATTTACTTAATGCATCAGTATGATGAATTGATCAACTTTTGGTGTATATCCGGAAACCGGAAGTGATAGTATTACCGATCGACGATAGGAAAGGAAGGGTTAGTTTCACACCAAATATTTTTTACATATCTTCACGAATCATGCCCTTTGTATTGGTTTTATCCTCGGGAAAAATCATCTTCATTAGTTTTTTCTTAATTTAAAAATATATGACGTCACCAAGCCCTTCATGACGTCACAGCCAGCTCCTACTTATATATTATAAATAAAATAAAATTAAAAATATTTATGTTATATCCATATCTGTTTTTATTGCATTAATAGATACATTTAAATTATTTGAAATTGTTTCTGTAGCTAGAAATTAATTTATTTCAAACCGTCGGTCGGTTCTACGCCTGGCCACACGTCAACTTTTTTATTTTAAAACTAAAAAAAAAGTTTTTTTTATATTATATTCCTAAATAATATAATTGGCTTATGTATGAATAAAGGAAAATTTTGTATCCCCTTGGGTATTATTTAACAAGTCTGACTAAAAGAATCGAGTACTCCATCTATGCCTCTTTGCTAGATATTATAATAAGTTGACCTGTGGCCAGGTCCGAACCGACCGGCGGTTTGAAATAAATTAATTCCAAGCTACAGAAACAATTTCAAATAATTTTAATATATCTATTATTGTAATAAAAAACAGATAGGCATATAACATAAATATTTTTAATTTTATTTTATTTATAATATATATATATAAGACCAGTCTGTGACGTCATGAATGGTTGGATGACGTCATATAATTTTAAATCAAGAAAAACTAATATAGATGATTTTTCTCGAGGATAAAACCAATACAAAGAGCATGATTCGTGGTGATATATAAAAATATCTCCTCATGTGAAATAACCCTTCCCTTCCTATCGTCGATCGCTAATACTACCACTTCCGGTTTCCGGATTTGCACCAAAAGTTGATCAATTCATCCCACTGATGCATTAAGTATATATACAAAATTTCATCAAAATCGGTTGAGCCGTTCAGGCTGTACACATCTATACGGACAGACGGACGGACGGACGGACGGACGGACGGACGGACGGACGGACGGACGGACGGACGGACGGACGGACGGACGGACGGACGGACGGACGGACGGACAGACATCATGCTAAAAATACTTTTTTCTGTTAAGAAAATGCATGATTCGTGGAGATATGTAAAAATCTCCACATGTGAAATTTGGTGTGAAAACAATACCTCCCTTACTATCGTCGGTCGGTAAAAATATTCCGTGAATTAGAATATTATTATGAATATTATTAATTAGAATTTATAAATATCTCATTATTAATATTATTAATCGGATTATATTGAGATAACATAAACGTATATACTATTTGATGAAAGCTTCACCGACTTAAGCTTAACCAAAACCTAAATGATTCTCTTTTTTCTATCTTGTTTTTAATTTATTAAGATAAATGTATTTCATCACATTTTTTCAACATTTCCCTTATATTGAATAAATTTAAAATAGAAAATAATTATGAATAATAATAATAATAAATTTTATTATTATTATATAATTTTTATTAGATATTACTATTATGATTATTTTTACCTCCATTTAATTATATTATTATAGTATTATGATCAACTAAATTCAACATACCTATACCTGAAGTACATCGACCACATAAATAGAGCAGAATAATAGGGTTAATCTCTGTTCATTACCGTTATATCAAAACAAAACATCTATGACTGGTGAGCTAACAATAAAGTCTGTTGTTGCCTAGGCGAGGTAGAGTTATTGTATGATCAGACAGCGGCTTCTCTCAACTTTTACTCTACCAAAGCATTATATATGTATGTTTAATTTTATCAATCACTTGGTCGTAGTAATTTACTCATTGTAATATTTTAATGTCAAAATCAATTTAAGTTTGAAATATATTTATTAAAAATTTATACTATTAATTATCTGGTAGATTGATATTGAAAATGTTTTGAGATTTATTTGGATCGTGGTAGTACAATATTACCTAGTTACTGTACTCATTACTATTTCGACAGTATTGCGATATGAAAATTTTTGATGTCGAGATTTTGATGTTTTTTGAAGGCCCCTGAATCATTTTCACTAAGGTTGAAAAAAATGTGTGTGTGTGTGTCTGTATCTAGACAAGATTACGCAAAAACGGTTTGAGCTAGAATAATGAAATTTGGTAATCGGGCATTATTCAAAATTTGTAGTTTTCTATCAACTTTTGAGAAATCTAGCTCATTTGGAAGAGGACCATTACCTGCACCGTTTTCATTTTTTTCCTCTAAACTGACCTTAAAAATAAAGATGTTTGATAGTTTTTTACATTATTAAAAATTGTATAAAACTGCTATATATAGAATTTCAGCTTGATTGAATCGTTTGAAAGTACCGGAATTAATTTTTAAAATTTTTTAACATGTTGACTGGCAATCACGCGCCAGTACGTGACGTAGTGTTATCAACATAGAGCAAAACACGCGCTTTGTTAAATTTTGACTTAAAAATGATGGTAAAGTTTTTAAATTAAAATTTATTATATGTTAATTAATTTAATTGAATAACAATACTATACTATAAATTTAAATTTTTTAATTAATTAATTATTCCAATTCAATTATATTTAATTTAATTTAAATATAATATATGTTAATTAATCTAAGATTTTTTATTATTTTTTGTTGTTTTTTTTTTAGATATTTTTCAATGGATAAATTAATAGAAAATGCTCGTCACATAATTGATGTTACCATTGATTCCGTTCATCCCAATTCATTACTTTTAAATCGATTAAAGATCGACGACAATGGATCCCTTACATTGGAGTCTCAATATGGAGTGCTTGCTAAAAAAAATGAAAATATCATAGTTGTTAGTTTTGGAAAAGCAGCTTTAAATATGACAAGTAGTTTACTGTCTGTTATTGGCCAAAATTGGTCAGTTAGAGGGGTTGTTATTGCACCAATCAGCAAGTCAATAAATAGCAACCCCTTTCTAATGTATCCAGAAATAGAACTTTACCAGGTAACACTCATTAATTAACATTTATTCCCATTTAATAATACATATTCATAATGTTTTTCATCATGTTACAATCTTCATACTCGATATAATTATGATCTTATATTATGACTATTAACCATAACTTCTATTAAATAAACATTTAAAACAATATCATTTAGAATAGGTAATTAATATGTATTTCGTTTTTTTTTAGGGAGGAGAAAATAACCTTCCCGATGAGATGGCTGCCTTTGCAACTTCAAACATTATTAACATGCTTTATAAAGCAGGACCCAAAGACGCTGTAATTGTGTTAATCTCAGGGGGAGGGTCAGCACTTTTATGTTCTCCATTGGATAGAATAAATATTAAAAGGAATATTACCAAAATGTTATTTGCTCGTGGAGCATCTATTTCAGAAGTTAGTATTGTATTATTATTATTATTATTATTCTGAGATCAATTGAATTAACTGTAGGAACCTGTTGAAATATTTTAAGAAGGTAAATAATCTAAAATTAAACTTAGAAAAATAAGTTGACCTGTGGCCAGGTCCGAACCGACCGACGGTTTGAAATAAATTAATTTCCAGCTACAGAAACAATTTCAAATAATTTTAATATATCTATTAATGTAATAAAAAACAGATATGGATACATAAATAATAAATATAAACATTTTTAATTTTATTTTATTTATAATATATATACAAGACCAGGCTGTGACGTCATGAATGGCTGGATGACGTCATATAATTTTAAATCAAGAAAAAACTAATAAATATGATTTTTCTCGAGGATAAAACCAATACAAAGTGCATGATTCGTGGTGATATATAAAAAAATCTCCTTTGGTGTGAAAATAACCCTTTCCGGTTTCCGGAATTGCACCAAAAGTTGATCAATTCATCCCACTGATGCATTAAGTAAATATACCAAATTTCATCAAAATCGGTTGAGCCGTTCAGGCTGTACACATCTATACGGACGGACGGACAGACGGACAGACGGACAGACGGACGGACAGACATCATGCTAAAAATACTTTTTCTGTTTAGAAAATGCATGATTCGTGGAGATATGTTGCGGAAGTAAAATAAGCTCGCGTATCCACGTCTATACCTACAGTAAACATATGATGAGCTCACACAATAAAACCCAACAACCCAATTGCTCCTATTGCATAAATTATCCCTAACGTTCCAAAGGCTTCCTTTTTCCCTCGGAAAAATTTAAAGGGATAAACTTTTAAATAAGGTAAAACAGGTTTATATAAGATAAATATAAGGCTTGATAATGGCTGTATTTGATGGGTTATAATAAACATATATCAATGAGTTATAAATTTAAAATTCAGTTTACATTAACATTAAGTTATATTGAAAAATTATCAATCATTTCCATATAAATCAATCAATTATAGCTAACTTTATTACTTAAATAACTACCCCTTTCACAATAGAAGTACATCATAATTTCTATATCACCCCTTAATTCCTTCATAACGCCACCATTACTATTGTTAAGATGATGTGTGTATGCTTGACGAATTATTTGAAGAAAGCTGTTGTGATCTGTAATAATGTAATCTGGAGAAATAACGTGAAATGAATAAATGTTTATAAATCAAATGCTTGCAAATAATATAATATTTATTGATGTGTTTTAATGAAACATAAACATTTAATGTGTTATGATACACGTTCAAAGAAATCCGATGATGTGGACTGATGTCCTGCAATGATGTGATTCAGTGTATGTTCAAAACACGAATGAATGAACATGGCGTCTCGCTGAAGTGGCGTACATCTCTCTGGCGGCGTCGAAGATGGTGCATTTCAGGGCTTGTAGCACCCCCTATATTAATTCTTCGAAGCTTGGTGCTTCTCCATCCCGCCGGCCTTGAAGTATCTTCAACGAAACCCCTCTTAGTGGACTGTATCTTCTTGGTTGATCGGTAAAGGGCACAGCTTCATCACCGATCGTCTGATGATGTTTTTGATTTTGTGGAAATTTTGAATTTTGCAATCTACCCCCTACACGAATGATTTGCTCTGAATCTAATTGTATATTGAGATGTAGCAATTTATTTTTGTTATCCAGTAGTTTTCCCAATGTCAAAGTGTTATGTTCAGTGCTAAATGATTGCTTTTGTGCAATAAGAATCAATTTGGTAAGAGCCAAATTGATTTCAACTAATGTCAAAGGCCCCAGAATGACTGGTTTTCCTTGACTTTTAAGTCTTAAATTTTGAATAAATCTTTGACAGTAAGAAAACACTCTAATTAATTTGTTTAAATTGCTAAATCTATCAAAAATGTCTGTTTGGGGAATGATTCTCGAAAGATTGACTTTTGTTTTGGTCTCTGGTAAATTATTATTGTTAAATTGCGAAATGGATTGAAAATCTATTGATTCATGAGTCAGCCAGTTTGGGCCTGAAAACCAAATGGTTGATGTTGTTAATGTTTCCAAGGTTGAACCTCTGGAAAGCAAATCCGCTGGATTTTCATTTGTGCCAACATGATGCCAATCCTCTATTGACGTTAATCTTTGTATGAGGCCAACCCTGTTGGCTACAAATGTATTCCACTGACCTGCATTCCCTTGGATCCATCCCAGTGTTATTGTTGAATCTGTATAATAATGAATGCTGTTGATATCACAATCTAAAGCGTTCTTTACCTTATCAGCTAAATTAACCATAAGCACTGCTGCACTCAATTCAAGCCTAGGTAATGACAATTGTTTGATTGGTGCTACTCTGGATTTTGCATATAACAGTCTAGACGTATATATATTATTTGAATTACACGTTCTGACATATAAGCATGATCCATAAGCTTTGATCGAGGCATCACTAAATGCATGTAATTCTACATGAGTATAATTTTTACAAAATGCTTGTCTAGGTATTGATATGTCTTTTAAATGTTTTAGATCGTCGCAAAATTTGATCCATGCGATTTTAATTGATTGAGGGACATCACAGTCCCAACCTATTTTTGATTCCCATAATGATTGGATTAACATTTTTGCATTTATGACTTTTGGTCCTAGAAGACCCATTGGATCAAATATTGCTGCAGTTGTAGATAAAATTGATCGTTTTGTTATTTGCGCATCTAAATTGTGATTTGTTGTGAAATGTATTGTGTCAAAATTTGAATTCCAAATGACACCTAATGTTTTATTTTGTTCCCCAAATTCTATAATATTGGATTCCATTCTATCATGAATCGATATTTGCTCCAAAATGGTTTTATCATTTGACATCCATTTTCTCAAATAAAAACCTGCTGACGCTAAAATGGTTTTTAATTCATACTGTAATTTTATAAGATCAGATCTCGAATTTGAACCTGTTAAAAGATCATCGACGTAGAAGTTATTTAAAATTATTTTCGATGCCTTTGGATATCTATCAAAATTTTCGATTGCTAATTGGTTGATACATCTAATTGCCAAAAATGGTGCACTTCGTGTGCCATAAGTAACGGTGTTAAGTTTATAAATTTGCAACTTATCTGTTGAATTTTCACGCCAAAATATTTTTTGAAAATCACTTTGATCCGAATTAATTAAAATTTGCCTATACATTTTCGAAATGTCACCTGTCAATACAAAATTATGTTTTCTAAATTGTAAAAGAATTGTCGAAAGATTGTTTTGAATTGTTGGGCCTGTATATTGTAAATCATTAAAAGAAATGTTGTTATCAGTAGTTTGAGATGCATTAAAAACAACTCTAAGTTTAGTGGTTAGACTCGAAGTTTTTATTATTGGATGATGAGGCATAAAATATTCAATTTGTGATTTAGTATTTTCCGAAATTTTAGTCATGTGACCTAATTCAATGTATTCATTAATGAATTGACAATACTGATGTTTTAATTCTGGATTTCTATTTAATCTATTTTCTAAATGGTAAAATTTACCGATAGCGATTCTTCTAGACTCTCCTAATTTTAAATCTGATCTCAATGGAATAGTTACTTCAAACTGACCTGATTCATTTCTTTTAATTGTTTCTTTAAAATGGTTTTCACACAATTGCTCCTCTATTGAAAGTGTTGGAGTTTCATTCTGAATTTCTTCTACCTCCCAAAACCTTTTTAAATCAAATTCAAGATCGGTTAATCTTAATAAATTCACTTTGGAGCTGTTGTTAAGTGAATTACAAATATTGCCTGCTACGATCCAACCGAATTTACTTTTTTGTAATATGGGACGGCCCTTTCCTAAGAAAATTTGCCCTGCGCACAAAGAATCATAAAATATGTCTGCACCTATTAACATATCAATATCCTCGCTTTCATTAAATGTTTCATCTGCAAGTTCAATATCATCTGGGATATTCAAATGATTGATATCAAACGAATTAGTTGGTAATTTGTCAGTAATATGGTCCATAACAAGAAACTGTAAATTTCGCTTATACTGTGATTTCAACGAGCATATCTCTAAATTTGTTTTATGTTTAATTTTATGTTGAATATTACCTATTCCTGTAATTGTATATTCTATTTTGAATTTTTTTGATTTTAATTTATCGCACAATTTTTTTGTAATTAGATTGCTTTGCGATCCATTGTCTAAAAGCGCTCTACATATGTGATAATTGCCATGAATATCCTTTACCTTTACTTTAATTGTGGATAATAAAGTTGTATTTGATTGTATATCGGAACATATTCCTACCAAACCGTGGGTCGTGCTATTTGAATCGCTATTATTATCATTTTCTTTGATTTCTATGTCATCTGTTGGCTGCATTTTTGATTGTATTTCAACGGGGTCTAAATGAAGTAATGTATTATGGGATTTGTTACACTTAGTGCATTTTGATGATTTACATGACGAGGCGTAATGGGAGGGTTTGAGACAATTTAAACATAATTTTAAATTCCGAATGTTGTTAATTCTTTCCCGAGTGTTTAATTTTAAAAATTTTGAACATTTGTATATTGCGTGTGGCTCTTTACATAAGGCACACGATTTTGCAGTTGATATATGAGTATATCCTTTGTTTAATTTTGGTGATATTGGCCTAGTGGGTTTCGAATCTCCAACTCGTATTAAAATAGCAGATTTTTCCCTAATAAATTTTAATAATGTTTCGAAAGAAATATTATCGTCCCTGGTTGTCTGTATTTCCCAATCCCTTCTGGTTTTACTATCAAATTTTGATGAAATTAAATAAACTAATAATGTATCCCAGGAATCAGTTGGTTCACCTAATGCTTTTAATGCTCTTAAATTTTTGTTTATATCATCATGTAACATCTGTAGATGGCTCCCCGATTCTCTTTGTAGTGAGGGCAGTTCAAATATAGACTTTACATGATTGTGAATTAATAATTTTTTATTTTCGAATCTTTCATTAAGAAGATCCCATGCTATTTGATAATTTTGAGCCGTGACCTTCATTGATTCCAAAATTTCTAAAGCCCGCCCCAGGGAGGGGTCACGCAATGCTATTTCTTTGAACCAGCGTTTGGCGCTATTCATAGTGATGTATATTTGAACTAATTGAGAAAAAAAACGGCCTGGCACCAGGCACCATTTTTAAAATCCAATTTGAATGAATAAGAGAGCGGGAGAAATGAAAAAATTATGAAATTTTTCAGTTAAGTTAAAAATTATTTATTTAAAAACTTTGTATAGAATTGCTCACATAAATAAAATTTACACAATTTTTAAGTTAACAATAATAATGTTATTTTTATTTATAATTTCAACCCTTTTTGCACCCGTTTTTTTAAAAACTTTTTATAGAATTGCTCACATAAATAAAATTTACACAATTTTTAAGTTAACAATAATAATGTTATTTTTATTTACAATTTTAACTCTTTTTGCACCCGTTTTTTTAAAAACTTTTTATAGAATTGCTCACATAAATAAAATTTACACAATTTTTAAGTTAACAATAATAATGTTATTTTTATTTACAATTTTAACTCTTTTTGCACCCGTTTTTTTAAAAACTTTTTATAGAATTGCTCACATAAATAAAATTTACACAATTTTTAAGTTAACAATAATAATGTTATTTTTATTTACAATTTTAACTCTTTTTGCACCCGTTTTTTTAAAAACTTTTTATAGAATTGCTCACATAAATAAAATTTACACAATTTTTAAGTTAACAATAATAATGTTATTTTTATTTACAATTTTAACTCTTTTTGCACCCGTTTTTTTAAAAACTTTTTATAGAATTGCTCACATAAATAAAATTTACACAATTTTTAAGTTAACAATAATAATGTTATTTTTATTTACAATTTTAACTCTTTTTGCACCCGTTTTTTTAAAAACTTTTTATAGAATTGCTCACATAAATAAAATTTACACAATTTTTAAGTTAACAATAATAATGTTATTTTTATTTACAATTTTAACTCTTTTTGCACCCGTTTTTTTAAAAACTTTTTATAGAATTGCTCACATAAATAAAATTTACACAATTTTTAAGTTAACAATAATAATGTTATTTTTATTTACAATTTTAACTCTTTTTGCACCCGTTTTTTTAAAAACTTTTTATAGAATTGCTCACATAAATAAAATTTACACAATTTTTAAGTTAACAATAATAATGTTATTTTTATTTACAATTTTAACTCTTTTTGCACCCGTTTTTTTAAAAACTTTTTATAGAATTGCTCACATAAATAAAATTTACACAATTTTTAAGTTAACAATAATAATGTTATTTTTATTTACAATTTTAACTCTTTTTGCACCCGTTTTTTTAAAAACTTTTTATAGAATTGCTCACATAAATAAAATTTACACAATTTTTAAGTTAACAATAATAATGTTATTTTTATTTACAATTTTAACTCTTTTTGCACCCGTTTTTTTAAAAACTTTTTATAGAATTGCTCACATAAATAAAATTTACACAATTTTTAAGTTAACAATAATAATGTTATTTTTATTTACAATTTTAACTCTTTT
This sequence comes from Labia minor, assembly GCA_963082975.1. NCBI lineage: Eukaryota > Metazoa > Arthropoda > Insecta > Dermaptera > Spongiphoridae > Labia > Labia minor. The sequence goes on from OY720348.1 coordinate 11,708,413, forward strand.
TGCACCCGTTTTTTTAAAAACTTTTTATAGAATTGCTCACATAAATAAAATTTACACAATTTTTAAGTTAACAATAATAATGTTATTTTTATTTACAATTTTAACTCTTTTTGCACCCGTTTTTTTAAAAACTTTTTATAGAATTGCTCACATAAATAAAATTTACACAATTTTTAAGTTAACAATAATAATGTTATTTTTATTTACAATTTCAACTCTTTTGCATCAATTCTCACAGGCTGAGATCTTCAGGCCAAGGACTTTGATTTACTTCTTAGATGGTGATCGATCAATATATTTGACAAAAATTTCGATGATGTCGCTTGAAGATATATCCTTCTTACATATCAATCTGTTACACATTTTAATAAAATACGTAAAAGAAGGCTACATCTTTCTGCGAAATCATCACCATGCGATGGACAAAAGTCTGTGGGGAAGAAAGGTTTTTTAATGGAAGGAGAAGAGAGGATATTTGTGAGATGGATGATGCTAGGGATAGTACGGTAAAATTTGTTCATCTCGTCGAAAATTAGTTTTTTGAAATTATTTGAGGGATATTTTGACAAATATCCCTCATATTGCCGGGATTCTGTTAATTGATGAATGGCATTACTGCCTTCCGCGCATGCGAAATTCTTGCAGGAAGGACATTCATTAATTAACAGTTCTCTTATCAAATTACCAGCAACGCTGGCTCCTTTGTCTAGATTCAATTGAGGGTGCGCGGGCGTACCCAAGGGAATAGATAGTGCTGCAGGGAAAGAATTGGTAGTTTTTGGGTCGTGAGTAGTGAAATCTCGGTTTAGGAGGTGCCTGTAGGAGAGAAGGATACGGTCACCATCATCTTCGCAATTCGAACCTAAACTGCTTTTTGCAGTATTTTGCAAAATAACAGTTTTAAAGGCATTGGCGAATTGTAAAGTTGATGGCTTTGTGTTGCCCCCACACAACCCTCTCGAAATACTAAATAAATTCTCTAAAGGATCTTGGTTAAAACATCTTAAAGCAAGCTCTTTAAAACCAATTTCCTTTAGAGATTTCCACAAATTCACTACGTTGCTGATTGTTGCAATAAATAATTTCATAAATGGAGGGTGTTCATATCCACGGTTCCCAACCTTAAATTTAATATTCCTCAACGATCGCCTCGCATTCATCAAAAATTCAACATGAGGCGATTCATCAGTCAATTTTCTGGCTAATGGGTTTTTAGAATTAGGGTCTGTATTGAGCGAGTCGAACAGGTCGTTCATGAAATTAACAAATTCATACGTGCCTCTTGAGTCCATTGTATTTGTTATCGCAGAATAACCAAGCAGAGATGCAACGGAGCGACTAAACACCTGCGTAGCAAGTTTCACTTGCATTTTGTCACGATTTGTCGGATTCACATGGGCATTAGTGAGTTTTGTGAGCCTTATTGGGCAACGAACGTCATTCTCGTACACTTTCTTTATGTCGCTCCATTTTGCCAACACGCCATTGTACTCTATATTTTTGGTTATAAAATTGTTCCTCATACATTTGACCAGATGAGGAGGATCAAAAATATGAACAATTTCATAATCTCCAATATTATATACATAGGTGTTCTCTGCTTTCTCAGAGTTCTTTGGAAGCAATTCAATGGCCTTAACATTCCAGTTAGCACAGTCGCTGACAGAGGCAACGATTCTAAATTTGGTCTTTTCATGAACAGCCTGCACAACCTCGCAGATCAAGTTCTTTAAAGTTATAGAGCCCGCTGTATTGCGTGTAAAGAAATAAGCTATAGGCTGTTTCCATTTACCTGCAATACCTCGAAGCATAAACACCAAAGCATGATTAGCGAGTTTAAGATCATTTTCAGCCCCCGTTTCTACAAAACCCTGTACCTTCCAAGAATCTTTGCTAATGCTTAACTCTAAAAATTTGGAAATTTCCATTTCATCGAAAAGTAAACAACAACAGCGTTCCTGGAAAGTCAGAACCTCGGATACGAGGTTCAAATAGACAAAAAATTGACTGTTGATGCCTGCTGACATTTCGAAATCTTTTAACGATCGTTTAAGAGTTTTCTCCGAAGGAAGACATAAGATTTTTTGTAAATATCGATAGCACCTAGGGCCATGTTTGTATATGGAGAGAAAAAGGGCTTTTTCCTCCTGTGAATACCGGCGGGACTTTTTGGACCGATGGAAATTTTTAAGGATGGATAAAATAAAAGTTGAGAGAGGAGCAGGGAGTTTATGGATATCATTAATATTTTTAAATGATTTAGGGAAAAGGTCACATTCTTTTGCTTCCCTACATTTTCTAGCAATTATATTCTTCCTCACTCTATCTTGCTTCAATAGTCGCTTGACCTCGGTGAGCCTTTGGTACAACCTTTTCTTCCTGGGAGATAAATATTTTATCCTTGAAGAATTATATTTGTCGCTAAAAAAAATATTAAAAAATTATTTTCTATCATTGTTAAATTATCCATTAGAAAACAAGATTAAATTTTAAAACAAATTGTTACACCAAAGATACATATATAAATCATATATATTAAAATTCCAAAAAAATTAAATTGTTCGTATAACATTATAAATATAATACTTACATGTCCCAGGAACAGATTCCAAAATATCGGTTTCCTCCAAAGCCATGCCAGAATCATTAGCTGGAATTATATTTGTCGCTAAAAAAAATATTAAAAAATTATTTTCTATCATTGTTAAATTATCCATTAGAAAACAAGATTAAATTTTAAAACAAATTGTTACACCAAAGATACATATATAAATCATATATATTAAAATTCCAAAAAAATTAAATTGTTCGTATAACATTATAAATATAATACTTACATGTCCCAGGAACAGATTCCAAAATATCGGTTTCCTCCAAAGCCATGCCAGAATCATTAGCTGGAATTATATTTGTCGCTAAAAAAAATATTTAAAAATTATTTTCTATTATTGTTAAATTATTCATTAGAAAACAAGATTAAATTTTAAAAGAAAATTACACATCTGAGGTTAATACCAATACATCTGATCGAATAACACGTGTTCCTAAAAAAAAATTTAAAAAAATATCAAAAAATTATTTTCTAATATTTTTAAATTATTTTTTAGTTAACAACATTAAATTTTAAAAGAAAAAATCAATTATAAAATGGTAAACTCAACAAAAAATTATTTTCTATTATTGTTAAATTATTCATTAGAAAACAAGATTAAATTTTAAAACAAAATGTTAGACCAAAGATACACATATATAAATCATATACATTAAAATTCCAAAAAAATTAAATTGTTCTTAAAAGATTATAAATATAATACTTACATGTCCCAGGCGTGGATTGCAAAAGATTAGCCTCCTCTGAGGTCAATCCCAATACATCTGATTGAATAACACGTGTTTCTAAAAAAAAATTTAAAAAAATATCAAAAATTTATTTTCTATAATTATTAAATTATTTTTTAGTTAACAACAACATTAAATTTTAAAAGAAAAAATCAATTATAAAATGGTAAATTCAACAAATAAATCCCAAGTTATTTTTAAAAACAACTGAGCTTTTTATCTGTTTTTTGCAACCTTATATATTCCATTATTAAATATCACAAAACCTACCATGTTGATTTATATTCAAGGGTATCTTTCCACGAACTAATTTTTTCTTTTCAGGTGTGCAGAAATCATAATCATTAAAATGAAGTTTACATACACGAAATTTTGTCATTCTAGCATAAGGTAGGCCAAGCAAGTCAAGCCTGCCCAGTTGTTTTATCCATTTCTCTCTTAAAATATCACACCTTGGAAAATAGAACAATTGTCCTCGTTCTCCTAAAGGCAGAGAATTTGTAAAACAATTCTTCAGAACACACTCGAGAAACTGCAAAATCAAAAATTTATTTATATATACATATATTATATAACTTTATAATGGAAATTAATCATCAATAATAGTAAAATTATATTAATTAAACTTACTTTAGGAGCCATATAGCACGCAATTGGACGGCGTCAGCTTGGCGTAGTCAGTGGTGGTCAGCGTTCAAATGGTTCAAATTGTGTACAATATTTCAAATGAGATGGATCAGATGTTATGTTGATTGTGGTTGGCTGGATGTTTTCGGCAGTTTTCGGATAACCGAATCAAACCGAATTAAAATTAGTGCCAGCAGCGCCTCTAGTTGTGCACTAATTGTCCCACTGGAAAAATTACCGTCATAAAGCTGTCCTAGGCGTGGCCCGCCCCTTTAGAGTTGATTTCAAATAATATAATTTTTGAACCTCAAATAATTGATCATTTTGATCAATTAGAGCTGAGAATGCATCTTTGAATTCGAGCCAATTGTTAAAATTCCCATCGAAATTAGGTAGTTCTATGGTAGGTAATTGTATGAATTGATTTTTAGAGGACGATGATGCTAAGCTAATTACATCAGCGTCTGGCCTAACGACAGACGCTCTCTCAAATTCATGAACCGCTTTTTTAATTTTGGATTTTAATGCATAATAACGATTTTCAAAAGTAGATCGTTCCTCAATTTCTATTTCGAAAGATTCCGCGTTATCAATACATTTCAGTTCAATTTGATCCTGAATTGTATTGAATTTTTCGAATTTTGATTCAAAATTTTCTAAACGATCCACTGATTGAATAATTGATTCTTGGTCGAAAGTTTGTATGGACTCAACATAATTTTTGAATTTAGTCAATTGTGCTTTTATTAATTTTCTTGAATTTTTTAGATGCTGCAATTCCATATTGAATAAAGGCTACACCAATTATGCAACTATAATGAATTATATGAATTAATGAAAGGAATGAAAAGGACTTACCGCACAAATTAATTCCAGCAACAAATATTAATTGTTTGTTAAATCAAGTTGCTCAATTTCTCCAGATACAAATACTGTTTTCGGATTTCTTGGCTTCTCAAATATGATTCGTCTCAATATGTTGAATTACTTGCTGTATCTAGCTCGATTGAACTAAATGTTGAATATACTGGATGAATCCGGCTCAATTGGACCAAATGTTTAAGATGATGTGTGTATGCTTGACGAATTATTTGAAGAAAGCTGTTGTGATCTGTAATAATGTAATCTGGAGAAATAACGTGAAATGAATAAATGTTTATAAATCAAATGCTTGCAAATAATATAATATTTATTGATGTGTTTTAATGAAACATAAACATTTAATGTGTTATGATACACGTTCAAAGAAATCCGATGATGTGGACTGATGTCCTGCAATGATGTGATTCAGTGTATGTTCAAAACACGAATGAATGAACATGGCGTCTCGCTGAAGTGGCGTACATCTCTCTGGCGGCGTCGAAGATGGTGCATTTCAGGGCTTGTAGCACCCCCTATATTAATTCTTCGAAGCTTGGTGCTTCTCCAACTATTTATTTAACCTCATGTCTTTTCTTCACGTTTAACGTATCAAATTTCATAATGCCTATTAAACTGATCAAAACTATGTATGGTTAACCAAAAACTTTCATCGAACTCAATATATATATACATTATGTGTGTATATATATGTATATACAGTTTAAAGTAAAGAAGGAGTAAGCTTATGATGATGACGTAACTTTTGAAATGCGCATCAAGCAAATATAGCAATAAACTTGAAATTTCATCGAGTGTTTAAAAATTCTTTCATGAAAATAGTAAAATAAATAATAATAATAATAAATATTTTTTATGAAGTGTGAATATTGTTTTAAGAATACCATATTGAGGGCTTTTCTGAGCATATTAATAGATTTGCTGGGAAAGGTTATAATTTAATTTATATATATATATATATATTCTCCTTTCTACTATTCTTATCTTATAATCACCTATATTTGTATTATACATATTAAATAACAATTTCTTTTTTCAATAACCAAGAAATTATCTTGTTATATAAAACATTTTATAGGAATTTATTAAATTTAATTAATTAAATGTCCACACATGCTCGAAAATGTATATAAATTTTTGTATTAATATTAATTTTAACGATTCTCACATAAAACTCGTATTCAAATATATAAATTTTCATTTTTATTTCTAATAATTAAATATCATTTAAATTATTGTAAAGGTTCTCATCTTAATTAATATAATTTTTCAGGTAAATGCGGTTCGTGGTGGATTATCGACAATTAAACATGGCGGACTTGCTAACATAGCAATTCAGAGTAGAGTCTCCCGAATAAATTCTTTAATTATCTCCGATGTACTCGGCGATGCTGTAAGTGTAATTGCAGGCGGACCTACTTGCACCACATTGGCTGATTACTCTGATCAACCCCATCCTTATGAGGTGAGTTAATTACTTTTTTTTTTAAATATTAATTTGCTCATAAAAAGTTACAATATAATCAATCAGAAAAATAACACTTCTAAGAAGATCTTAAATAGTACATTTATACTTTTTTACAACAATTGGAACGCAATAAAAAACTTATCTCGTTAATACACTTGCTTATTCCACTGGGTATTTCAATTTCAAATTTCAACAATCGATATTCTTTGATTATTACCAAAATGTTTAAATTTAATCTATTCTTTTTTAAGTTCAGTTTTAATTTTATATCAAATATATTAAAAAATATTAATTAATTTTATAATTGATTCGTTTTAACAGGTAATAAATAAATATAATATAGTTAATGAAATTCCAATATGGGTTAAACAATTACTTCAAAAGCCTATTCTACCTATTGAATCATTTCAAATTCCAGTGAATAATTATGTTATTGGTTCTAACAATCGGGCAGTTGAAGCTGCATGTAAAAAGGCTACGGATCTCAATTATAAGGTTAGTTTTCCAGTAATTGGATTGTTTTTTTTTATTTTGATAACATTTTCTAATATAAAAATATTTTTTAATATGAAAGTTTTGAAATACTTTTACTCTTACTTTTTAAAGACCAATAATATAATAATAAATCTTTTTTCAAATCAAAATAAGTTGACCTGTGGCCAGACACAGAACCGACCGACGGTTTGAAATAAATTAATTTCCAGTAGCTAGGTACATTGAATTTTTATCTCATATGAAGTAATCAGAGAGATAGATTTAAATGTATCTATTAATGCAGTAAAAATCAAATATGGATAAAACATAAATATTTTTAATTTTATTTTATTTATAATATATAAGAAGGCGCTGGCTGTGATGTCATGAAGGGCTGGGTGACGTCATATAATTTTAAATTAAGAAAATACTAATGAAGATGATTTTTCTCGAGGATAAAACTAATACAAAGGGCATGATGATTCGTGGAGATATGTAAAAACAAAATTTGGTGTGAAACTAACTCTTCCCTTCCTATCGTTGATCGGTAATACTATCACTTCCGGTTTCCGGATATACACCAAAAGTTGATCAATTCATCATACTGATGCATTTAAGTAAATATACCAAATTTTATCAAATCCGTTCAGCCGTTCAAGCTGTACACATTTATACGTACACACAGACAGACGGACGGACAGACATCATGTTAAAAGTTTTTTTCTGTTAAGAAATTGCATGATTTTTGGAGATATGTAAAAATTTCCACATCTGAAATTTGGTGTGAAAATAATACCTCCCTTACTATCATTGGTCGGTAAAAATAGAAAAATATTAAATGTTGTTATATTTTTAGAATTAAAACAAAAAAATCATAAATACCTTTTGGTAGAAATATAAACGAGAATGTTTGTCTGTGTCTCCATAAATTCTTTATTTTATTTTTTATTTAAACATTTTGAGTCCTCTTCTCTCTTTGTGATTGTTTTTATAGAATATTATATTTATTCTTCAGACTAGGTATTTTTAGAGTTTCTAAAATTTAATTCTTATTTAATATTTATTAAGACATATCCATTTTGTTTATTTAATTTAATTTTTCCATTTTTTTTTAACTAGGTATATTTAGGCAAACATGTAAATGAATCAGTGGAAGTGGTAGCCTCAAATTATATCACTCAAACTCTTCAAATTGTAAAATCTTTAAAAAATTGTCCATCATTGTTACAAGTATGTTTTGTGGCTGGAGGTGAACCTACTACTATTGTTCGAGGACCTGGTTTAGGGGGACGTTCCATGGAATTGACCCTCCGATTTTCAGATCTTCTTCACTTACACAAAGAAGAAATAAAAGATTTTGATGTTTTATTATGTGCTTTTGGGACTGATGGTCAGGTAATTGAAATTATATTGTATCTTATTATTATACATGATAAGTTTAGTATTGACTTTTCAGATAAACATTTTTGTTTCTGTTTAATTTTTGGGTAGTTAATTTTTCAAATTTATTTATTATGATTAATATCTACCAATTTTTTTATCTACTTCAATAAACTTTAAACTATCCTTAATTTAATTATTAAAAATTTACTTACTATTTTATTTTATTATTTAAAAACAATAATTTTTCAAATTTCAAGATTTATTAAATTTTTTAATATTAATTATATAATATTTTTAATATTATTTTAAAATTTTTAAATAAATAATAAATATAATAGTAAATAATAATAATTTAGAAAAAATATTTTTTTTAATAATATAAAACTTTAAAATTACCATACTATATTAAATTATTATAATTATTTATGGTAATATTTTTACAATTAATATTTGAGGAACGCCGTATCCCCTCCCTCTCACCCGGCCCCACTGACTAAATGCTAAGATCGTTGAAGCTAATAAAATAGATTATTATATTTTTCAAAAATATAATATACTACAATACAAGGCAAAATCATAAATACATAATAATAAATGAAATAAAAAAAATAAAACATATTTTTTGAATATAAATGAAGCTTAGTTATAGAATTTTGAGATCCTGAATTAAAGGAATGTTCGAACATCAACAAGTTTAAAATAATTATAATATAATACTTATTTAATGTGATTATTATGAAATGATGAAACGTTAAGGATGACTAAAGATAGGGTGACCAAACGTCCCGTTTTTAGGTGCTCTGTCCCGGTGTCCTGAAAAAAGTCTTCGGGACAGCCTATTGCCCCGTTTTTTAAACATTTATGATATTTCGTACGTTTTTCAAAATTCAATTCAATTCAATTTGCTTCTTAAAAAAAAAAAAATAAAATAAAAAAAGGTAAAACTTATTCTGGACTAAGCTCTTAAACATTTCTGAACTTTTTCCTAACTAAAAATGATCTCAGGACTCGAGACCTACTATATTAAAAGAATATTTGTAAAATTAGTTTAATTTTGGGTGTTTGTTTTTGATAATTAAATTTTAAATAGTTTAACTTTTTCTATTTCAGGATGGTCCGACTTCAGCTGCAGGTGCAATGGGATGTATTGAATTAGTCGAGATTTTAACTAAAAAGAAATTATCTATTAAAGATTCACTTCAAATTAGCAATTCATATGGAATTCTCCAAGCAGGTGCACCGGATTATTTAATTATAACGGGCCTTACAGGGACCAATGTTATGGATATCCATATTATACTTGTTCATCGGAAATCACTTTAATTTACTTGAATTGAAAAATGTAATTTGTATTATAAATATTATTATTGCAAACAAATATTTTTATATTTTTAAAATTTATTCGATTTTTTATACCCCGATAAATTTCGTACACTAATGTAATATTATTTCATTTTAAATTTAAAAAAACAAACAAAAGAATTGTCCAAATGATTATTTATATTTTAAGTTTGATTGAATTCATTATTTTTTTCTTTGTTTCTTTTTTTTTGATTGAGATTAGGGCCTTTGCTCTCGAAGAAATTGAACTTTTAAGTGAGATAAAAAGTTCAAAAAATTAATAATGAATCTAAAAATATATAAAATAACTACGAATGTTGTTTAAAATGAGCTTAAATTTTCAAAAATTGAATATCAACAAAAATAACTCATTTTATTGTATTATTCACCTTTTTCTATTTTGTCCATTTTTATAATTTGTTAGATGATTAAGAACTATTTTTAATGTATCTTTAAATTTAAAAACTTTAATTGTTTTGTAATATTTTTGAAAGTGTTATTGTTGAAAATTTATTCATTTACAAATATTTTTTCGTAGTATAATTTTGAAGATACAAAATCTTAACATACAATAAAATACTAGTTTCTGTAATCACCAAGGATAATAATATACATGAAGAATTTAAATCGAGGTTGTCCCCCTTTTATCAACCCAGCCTCCGGGAACAACATTGGGGAAAAGCTACTTGATAGCGCCTCCGATCAAGAAAATCAAGGTAAAGGTTGAGAGGACCCGTTCTACTGATCATAGGAGACCTCATTGATATAACCGGCTTGATAGGCGTTGGTAATAAATTCGAGAAGGTTTCAATGGACAGGACACGTGACAAGAATGGGAGAAGAAAGACTAGCGAAAAGGATAAAGGTAGATAGCATAATTTTATTATTTTAAATTTATATCTATATATAAAAATAAATTCTCAAATAATGATTATATTATTTTAAATTTTGATTTATTTATATATAACAGTTTAAAATAAAAATTTAAAATTAAATAAATTCTTTTTTTAATTTTTTAATTTTGTTTTTTAATGGAGGAGGAAAGGGAAAGAGAAAGGTGGGGTCATTATAACACTTAATCTTTCAGTATTAAACATGGAGAATAAAATTTGGTCAACGATTGGTTGTTATTTTTCTACTCTAAATTTATAGAGTTTATTTCCTTTTTTTTTCACGAATAAGAGAAAGAGGTGAGGATGAGGGTGTTAGGAAGAGGATACGAATGCACTACGCGAATGGATCACCTGAAAGATCTTGTATTCAGAGGAGCATCGAGGATATTTGGTCTCCGGGTGCCAACCTCATTAGTCGACCCATTACGTGACGCCAATTTTATTCCAGTCCATTTAAAAAATAATCCCAGAGAATAAAATTCCTTCTTTATATATATATATATTTATCCTTAAAACATTCACTAATTTTTATTGAATTTTTTTCTTACTTCTTATTCTATAGATATAGGAAATAACTAAAAACAAAATTTTATATAAATTTTTTAAAAAGAAAAAGAATAAAAAGAAATAATATTTAAAAATAGTTACAATACATAAGAATATACTCACTTTATACTTACATAGGTAAATTTAAATATTTACAGATATTTAAAATTTGTATCTATAACTTGTACTATTCTCAATTGTGTGTGGGGGGAAAGGGGGGGAAAGGGGAATGAAAACATATTCAAAATAAAATTTAATCTATCCAAATTAAGAAAATAAATCTCTAATTTTGGTTCTCATAGTTAAACTTAAGAGAATCAATGGCCTCAAAGATTTGGCCTAAATGTTGAGTGAAAGTCAAAATTTAAATTTTTTTAGTAAAATTTTTCTAATTGTTACCTTACCTCTGTTATTTATTTCCCCTATCAGCTGTCATTTTATTAAGAATATGAATAGAAAATGTTTCATTTATCACTTTGCCCCAAATCACCTATCATTTATATAAAGTAAAAGATAAACATAGAAAATAGGCATAAAATAATTAACAAAAGTTTCAAATTGTTATCGATTCGATAAAACGTAACCAGCAAATGGAATGTTAAATCTATTTATTTTGCTATGCCGTTAAGAGAAAAGTAATTTTAATGAATTCGTTTATCTGTTTGATAAAACCATAAGTAAATAACATTATAGAGTAGTAGATCGACATTGTTAATTAATTCTTGTGAATAAATAGAAGTTGTAATCGTTTTAGAATACTAGAAACCCATCAATACTGAAAGTGAACCCATCCAGCTTAATCCATTTCGTTTCTAATCATGCATATACCACATTTTGATTGAATTGATTATTTTGTAAAAATAGCTTGCATTTATCATTTGATATATTGAAATATGCTCATACTCGGGTATCAAAGACACAGTCCAAATAAGCATTTTAATGTAATTTTTTTTCTAACTAAAAAAACTCTAAATTCCACATACCCTTAAATTCTATTTATTTTTTTGACTTTTTATATATTTATTTATAATTAATTATAATTATAATTGGATAAATTCGAAATGACTTATAACAAGGAGACGAGTTATTACTAATTTTGTTTGATTTTATTATTATTTAAATTGAAGAGAAATATATTGGACGAAATTCATTTAGAGAAAAACAAATTAAACTATTAGGTTACGCGGACGATTTAAATCAATTAGGAGATCGGATTGTGTGAATATTAAGACTAGGAGCCTTCCTATTGAATCATATATCCATCATGGGTGGCTATTTGGAAGAATTTAATCTTTTAAGTTATAAAGTCATAAAAAAGGCTATTTTAGTTTGTAAATTATTTATTTATTTTTTTTTAATCTACACCGTTCACATGAAATATATTATATATGTATTATAAATATTAAAGAAATGTTTTAAAAATAAAGATTATTATAGATGCCTTCAAATTAAAGAGCATTTATAATTATGAATTAGAATGAAAATCATTTGGAAATATTGGGTTGGCAACAAAGTAATTTCACTCGTCACTGGACACTCGAACAGTGCAGTCGCTTGATAACGATTGCAGAAGTAGCAATCGAAACGTTGTGTATATTTTCGTATTTTTTTAATAAATTTACAATAACAAATATCAATATGTGGTTTTATTTACAAAAGTAATTTCTTTTTTTGTATTCTTGATGTTTGCATTTAGATATTGAAATAAATTATCTAATAAATATGCTGTAGGATCTAGAGGTTTTGTTAATAAAAGATATATTGTAATTTAAATATAAGAATATTTATTATATATGATAATATATACAGATGAACATAGAGGTTAGTGAGTATTCTGCTTGCGTGTTAATCGCTCAGCATAGAAATATAAAAGTGTGTGTCGTTTGACCTTGATCAGCTGTTCAAAGCTAGTAGTGCTTTGAAGTAATGACACCAGGGGGGTTTCTTCATATTAATGTATGAGACTAATTTTAAAAATACAACACGCCCCCTTAAAATTAGTCGATATTGAATTTAATACAAATCGTTCAGACCAAGTCCTTTCGAACAAAATTCATGCTTCGTTGAAGGAAGTCCTTTCGTTAATACATCAGCGAACATTTCATCTGTAGGCTTATACTTTACTTCAATATCGCCGTCATTATTTTTTTATTTTAAATAAATCTGAGAGTTTATATTTTTATTTTTTAAATTTTCAATAATTTTCACATTATTTTATGCTAAGATCAGATCGTCCACGTACAAGGCTAAAATTGTAACGTTTTTATTTTTATTTTTTAAATATAAACATTTATTTTTATTTTAAGAAAAAACTTTCATTCAGGATTAATTTTCTCCTTAGAAATTTTATTATTAAATATTTATTTTTATTTTAAAAACTTTCCTTCAGGATTAAAAACTCTCCTTGGAAATTTTATTATTAAATATTTATTAATATTTTTGAGGAATTTCTATATATATTTCTTCCTTTATTTCTCAATTTAGATAAGCATTTATAAAAATCTATTTTCAATCGATGACGTTTTTTTTATTTAACCTTTGGTCGATCAATCAACTCCCATGTGTGATTTTTGTTCATTTCATTAATTTTTGTTTTAATTTGCCTTTTTTCCATTTATACTTGTTGGGGCCTTCTAATGCATCTTGAAGTATTAAATTTGATATATCTGGACTGTCAAGGCTTTCCTCGTCTTGAGTATTTTTATTATTGGGATTTTTTGTTTTTATATAATTATGTACCTTTTTTGGTCTCCCTTTCATATTTGATTTAATAAATTTCGGCCTTCCTGGACCTTTTTTCATAATTATTTCATCATCTGAATTTTCTTCATTTTCATTTTCACCTTTTTCAAGTTTTTCTTCATCTTCAAGATTTTCATTTTCATTTTCGTTTTCATCTTGAATTTCATTTTTATTTTTATTGAACAGGTTATAGAGATTTACAGAATTTTCTTCAAGTTTTTCTTCATTTTTAGCAGTGGATTCAAATATAGGATTTATCATGTATAAACCATCTTTCTTGAATGTAGTAATAATGGTTTCTCCTTTTTCATTCTTTATAACTGCTTTTGAATGAATAAAAAATATTTTCTTTCTTTTAGATGTGGCTTTTGAAATGGATATAAGATTTCTTTTTAAATTCGGTACATATAAAACATTTTCTAACTCTATTTCAGTTATTTTATTATTATTTTTTAATTTAAAATAAACGTTTCCGATTCCTTTTACTTCTGTGCAATCATTATTTGCTAATCTTACCTTTTGATCAGATTTCTTGAAATTTTTAAATTTTTTTCTATCATTACACATATGTGATGTCGCTCCACTGTCGAGGCACCATGAATCATTCGAATCGTTGTTCTCAATGTAGTTTGCAGCAAACATTGACTTTTTGCTTTTTATAATATGTCGTTGATCTTTTTGTTCATTATTTTTCTTATTAAAACATTGAGATGCTTTATGCCCGACTCGATGACAATAATTACATTTAAATCTGAAAAAATATTTATTTTCATTATTTTTATATTTAAAATCTGGTTTGCCTTTTATTGAATTGTTAACTGTGTAATTTTTCATATTAAATGCATCCTGAACTTCAGGCGTAGTATTTCGTTTCTTGGAATTTGCTTCTTCCAATAATTTTATTTTTAGGTTCTCTGGGTCAGGTAATATATCACGTGTTTCTATTGCACATCTAAAATTTTCGTAATTTGATGGAATGCTATAAAGTAAAATAATCGTTAATAAATCATTTTGTATTTCAATATCCATTTCTTTGAGCTTATCTATAATATTAAAAAATTCATTTAAATGTTCAGACATGCAATCATCTTCGTTCATCTTTTTAAAAATTAATTGTTTTAACAAGGTTGCCTTTTTAGCTGGACCTTTAGATAAATAAATATCTTGTAGTTTTTTCCATACCTGATTTGCAGTCTTGCATCGTTTAACATGAATCAGCTCGGGTGGGCTTATAGCTAATATCAGCTCAGCTTTCGCTTTTTGATCGTTAATTAAAATTTCCTCACTTGAACCTTCAGTCTTTACAGTTCCTGATACATATTTCCAGAGATTATTCTTCACGAGAATTGCTTCCATGTGAATTCTCCATGTATCATAATTATCCTTCGATAATTTTTCAATGTAAACTTGACTTACTGCCATCTTGAGAATTTTATCTCTTCTTCAAATATTTAACTCTTTTTATTAACAATTTCAATAGATCACTTAATAAGCGCAGTGTAAGCGTCCTGGGCCCATAACCTTTTGTAGGATCTAGAGGTTTTGTTAATAAAAGATATATTGTAATTTAAATATAAGAATATTTATTATATATGATAATATATACAGATGAACATAGAGGTTAGTGAGTATTCTGCTTGCGTGTTAATCGCTCAGCATAGAAATATAAAAGTGTGTGTCGTTTGACCTTGATCAGCTGTTCAAAGCTAGTAGTGCTTTGAAGTAATGACACCAGGGGGGTTTCTTCATATTAATATATGAGACTAATTTTAAAAATACAACATATGCTTGTATTATATATCATTTTAAAGTGTTGACCTCGCTCTGTATTTCGATAAGAAAAACTTTTATGTTTTTGTTTATTTAAGTTTTGTTTGGGTTGGTCAATTGAAGATGTAGAACTAACAAATCCGGGCTATTTTCCTGTATGAGTTCAAACTGGGTACTAAAGAGGCCGAAACTGCTCGAAAAATTAATAATGTGTTTGGGCCTGACATTGTTTAAGAACATATGGTGCAATTTTGGTTAAAGAAGTTTCGCAGTGAAGATGAGAGCCTCAAAGATCAAGAAGGTCGTGAACGTCCATCGGCGATTGACAACGACCAGTTGAAAACATTTATTGAGACAGAAATGCGCTCAAAGAGTAGAGAGCTTGCGGAAGACGTCATTCATCTGACAGTTTTCGATCATCTGAAACAACTTGGAAAGACAAAAGAGCTCGACAAATGGGTAACACCCGAACTGAAGGAAAATCAGAAAAACCGCCCTTTCGAAGTGTCATTGTCTCTTTCTCAACGCAAAAAAAAATATGAGCTGTGGCCAGGCACAGAACCGACCGACAATTTGAAATAAATTAATTTCCAAACAACATATAAAAAACAATATTTGAATTAAAATGACTAAATTATATTATTTTATTTTTTTAGTTTAATTACTCAATTATTAATTACTACTACATTTTAAGTGGAATATTTTCCGACAATGAATATAAAATTAATACTTTGTAAACTACCATTTCTGGTTTTCGGATATACACTGAAAGTGGATGAAATCATGCTACTGATGCATTAAGAATTTTTTCAAAATCCGTTCAGCTGTTCAAGCTGTACACATCTATATAGACACACAGACGGACAGACATCATGCTAAAAATACTTTTTTCAGTTAACAAAATGCATGATTCGTGGAGATATGTAAAAATCTCCGCATGTGAAATTTGGTGTGAAAACAATACCTTCCCTTCCTATCGTGGGTCGGTAAAAAGGGTTAGGCACGAATAGGAAATCGACTGGTTGGTATACCAAGGAGCCAGTGTACACACTCTTTAAAGGGGAATTGGAAGAGAAACAATTTTTATTAGAGATGACTCAGAATAAGGATAATTGAAGGAATGCGGTTATTCTGGCTAAGAATTTTCCAGTTTATAAGTCTGCCTGAATTTTTTTTTTATTTAAAAATATAAGCCAAATTTTTGACATAAATTCACTAATTAAATACCCACTATTTTGAATTTATCGATTTTAATAGAATTTTGTTCTTAAAGACAATATACTATATATTATACTATACAATTTGTATGTAATATAAATTAATGTCATAATCAATCGTTTATTAGTTTCTTGAAAGTTCCTAGTGATCTTGTTTTGGTTTTATATGTCACTTACAAATTGCTTTGGTGGCGCCAAGCCGTGAAATATTAACCACCATCAATTATATCTCCGGCGAATTATTAATCAAAATTAACCATTTCTTAGACGTTTATTACATAATCATAATTATGTTAGAGTAAATATTATAGTTACTTGAAAATAAACCATTTTTAGAAGATGTGACGTTATATAGTTAAAACACAATTCCATAATGGATATACTCGTAAAAATAGTTAATTTAGTGTGTGTCTGTGTGTGTGAGAGAGAGTACGAGTATAAAAATAGTGTGAGACTACACAGATCATATAAAATTCTATTATATTCAATTTTAACACTATTGAACTATTTAACAAAATTGAAAAAGAAAAATTTGAAATAATTAATAAAACAAATTGTCATATCAACTAAAGTTTTTATTTAATTATAAAATTTTCCTCCCTTCCCTCAATGTAACACAATGTACATATTTTTGGATATTTAAAAATTAAATAATTCATTTTTGATATCTAAATACAGAACAATTAGTTCTAAATACAATAATTTTTATTTTTTAAAAATAAATTATTAAATCTAATCTAAAATTAAAAATGAAAAATTACAGTGGAATAACCTTGGGTTACGAGATTGAGTCCTCTTTTTCTGTTTTCGTGTCTAATTGTCAGAAATTTGTACTTATCAATCAAAAAAACAATTTATTATAATATTATAGTATGATAATCCCAATTAAGACTATTTTTGTTAGATCTCCAAGTTAGAAGTCATTCAAAAAAGTGATTTTCCCGTTGAAGTTAGTCTGTGTGGGTTTTACCGACCGACGATAGTAAGGGAGGTATTGTTTTCACACCAAATTTCACATGTGGAGATTTTTACATATCTCCACGAATCATGCATTTTCTTAACAGAAAAAAGTATTTTTAGCATGATGTCTGTCCGTCCGTCTGTCCGTCCGTCTGTCCGTCCGTATAGATGTGTACAGCCTGAACGGCTTAACGGATTTTGATGAAATTTGGTATATTTACTTGTGGGATGAATTGATCAACTTTTGGTGCAAATCCGGAAACCGGAAGTGGTAGTATTAGCGATCGACGATAGGAAGGGAAGGGTTATTTTCACACCAAATTTCACATGAGGAGATTTTTTTATATATCACCACGAATCATACACTTTGTATTGGTTTTATCCTCGGGAAAATCATATTTATTAGTTTTTTCTTGATTTAAAATTATATGACGCCATCCAGCCATTCATGACGTCACAGCCTGGTCTTACATATATATTATAAATAAAATAAAATTAAAAATGTTTATATTTATTATTTATGTATTCATATCTGTTTTTTATTACATTAATAGATATATGAAAATTATTTGAAATTGTTTCTGTAGCTGGAAATTAATTTACTTCAAACCGTCGGTCGGTTCGGACCTGGCCACAGGTCAACTTATTTTGTTTGTAGAACAAATTTTGTAAACACAATTCCGGTCAAACGGTACTACCAATGTTAACCAAATTTTATATATAAGATTGTATTGGTGTAATAACGTCCTGGTAGTATTTTCGATAAGATACGCTCATAAATAAAAAAACAAATAAAATGTCAAAAAAGTTTGGATATTTCCAAATCTATAGCAAATATAGAAAATTTTATATTGAAACAATTTATAGAGAATTTTATTCTACAAATTTTATCTCTTATGACAAATTTTGTCAAACTATAAATAATCAAGATAAATAGTATTAAAAAAGTAAAATGACCATATTTTCTAAAATATCAAAAATATAAAAAAAACATTATTTGAAATAATTTATAACAAATTAAATAATACAATTAAATAATTTTTGTAATATTTTATATAAGTAAATATATATCTACGTTATTATCAGCACTAATAAATAATATTGTTTTTTTTCATATTAATATTTTGGTATCCGGAACAAATTAATTGCATTTATATTAGTTCTTATAAAAAAACTTGATTCGGTTTGCGATCATTTTGGGTTAGGAGCCCAATCTCAGAACGAATTTTACTCGTAATACAAGGTACGAGGACAGGTCAATATGTCCGTGACTTTCACGTCTCTTAGATTATTAGGCAATACTGCTTCTGTCAGCAACCATCAGCTGACTCCTGTCGAAATTTGAACCAGCTGGGTCTTTTAGTTTTTGTTTGACATCCATTAATAACAGACAACATCGTGATTTGAAAAGAAAATGGTAAAAAGTGAATATCGTGTGCTCATTAAGCATTATAACATTGACGTTGTTTAACAGCAATATGGACGAGTTTTTGCGCCGTTTCGTAACCGTGGGCGAAACGTGGATCCACCACAACACACCAGGGACCAAACATCACTTAAAACAGTGGGTTTCCCGAGGTGACTCGGCACGAAAGAGGGCTACGACAAATCTTATTTTTTGGAAGGGATAAAAAAATTCGAGAAACGATGGACGAAGTGTATAGGAGAGTACGTTGAAAAATTAAATTATTTTTTATCCAAACTTGTGTTTCATTAAAAAAGTGACGAACTTATTGACCTGCCCTCGTACCATGTATTATAGAAAGATTTGTCCCCCTTCTTATATACATGTTTATAATATTTGTTTTAGTTTATTTAATTTTAATTTGTTTATATATAAAATCCTTTGATTTCAATTATTCATTTTATTTAATATATACTATATATATTGTGCTAAATACATTTTTCCCCTCAAGAACTGTCTTTTTCTTTATAGACCCTACATCTATCTCCCTATCTTTCATTTCATTTTTCACTTTTCACTTCGTTTAAATTCTGATAAGGTCGACTCGGTTTTCTCATTCTTTCATCGATTTGTCAGTAAAAAAAATCTTGCATTTCTCATTTTTTTTTTCGTCGTTCATAGCATCCCTTTTTTCTAATTTATAAACATCAACGTAACTTATCTGATTTGATATGCTACGTATATACTATAACGTTTACCACCTGTTTTCATATGTATTATTTATAAAAAATAAACATATACCTTTGACTCTATTCAAAATATCAATTCTTTTTTATGAATAAACAAAGAAATATTTTAATAATAAGGAAATATACTAGTACATACAAATATATTTATAATTATTTTTAAAAATGCATTATTAACTATGATATTACTAATTCCAGATCAAATTCGATGCTAGGAGACATGTATATGAAGATATTTATATCTATATCAATATAGATATAGACATAGATATGTTGGTTGGATGTTGAAATTAAATGTGCTGGTTATGTATTATTGAATAATTATATAAAATAAGTAATGTCTGTTGGACAATTCTTTGCCAAATTCTAATTATATTTTATATAACTATCTTAAATAATAATATAAATTAACAATAAATATTTCAATCAAGCCTTAAAAATATTTTTTTTTAAATAAAAAGTTATTTTTATTTATTTTTCTATTTCAAAATCTAATCTATTTTTAATAGATCTACTTTATTTAACTTATTATTTATTTTTTGTCTGAGATGTGTATAAAAATTTTAATTTTGACGTTCAATTAATTGATTTAATAGAAATTAGAACCACTTACTTGTGCCTGATGACAATACATGAATAAATGCATTAAAGAAAAAATTGATTAATTAGTAGATTTCTGTGATACCTTACGAATTTGGCATCTGCTATGAATATTTAGGGAATGTAGATGTGAGATGGGAATAATTGACCGAGGTATCAAATGGAATTAAATGAAATCATCAATACAGAGAGGTCATAAATTTATATATATATATATATATATATACATAGGAGGAATTTATATATATATATATATAGGAGGCAGCATGCCGAGAGTGTAGCGTAGCAATTTTCTTCACAAGAAGTCGGCGTTCGGTTCCAACTAAGAACAAATTTTTCTAATAAAATTCAATTTAACATCAGCTGCCTCCAGCTCCAGGTCCTGGTTCTATACATGCGGAAGGCAATGGGAACCCACCGCATTAACATTCCCAAGAAAAATCATCATGACTGGGCAGCTTCTAAGGCTATCCTAGAAATGATGATAGCCAAACTCCAAAAGGGAGACGGCACCTTAAGAAGAATATATATACATAAATATTGAAATAATCAAAAATTTTATCTACTTTCTTTTAATATGAAATATAATTAATTAATTGCTATGAAAATGAAGGATTTGAAAAATGAGTGTGAATTCATATCTTGGTTTCTCCCTCTATAACAAGCATTGTCCTTCTCTTTCTCTACCATCTATCACCGCCCGCTCCAGGGCTGGATGACTCAGACATTTGTCCTGGGCGGCAAATCTAAAGGGCGGCATTTTGGTCGTTAATCAGTAAATCAAAATATATATTTGTTGATTTTTTTGGTAATTGTTCAGTTTAAAAGGCCAAAAGTTTAAGTTCAGAAAAGTAAAAATATAATTTTTTTTTTTGTAGGTTCTGGTAAAATTCTGTAAAATAATTATTGTAAATATCTTCCTCGTCTTAAACTTTTGCTCTGACTAAAAAAGAATTTTGTTTAAAGGGGCGGCAATTTGCCTTTTTGTCCGGGGCGGCAAAAAAGCTAGAGCGGGCGTTGCATCTATCTATTTCGACACCTGAGCTGCTTAAAACAGCATGGATCGCCTCGATGCTAGTATTTCCAGTATTTTCCACCACAATACCTTTCCACTATTGAAATAATCTATCATTCGTGACACTCGATTTTTAGTCGCCGAAGAATTGAGTGTGAGAATTTCCATTTGACTGGATAACGAGGATCAGATGTGAACACTTAAGAAAGTCATTGTTATTCCAAATCTAATACATACCTGGTAAATTGATTAATTAAACATTTATTATCTTTTTAAATTTAAACCATTCTTTGTTTTGTATTATTTATTATCATTGTAATCTTGTTTTTGTTTACGTATTTAATTTATAAAAATTACTTAAAGGAAAACAATCAGAATCAACATTTTCAAATCTTCTTAGAAAATTTTATAATAAAAAATATTTTTTCTATTTCCAAATTTCTTTTTTAACTGATCGACCTTTTGAAAATCTATAACTTATATAGATAGATATTAATAAATCAATTATTATAATTGATTTATTATATAATAAAAATAATACATAATAATTTACGAAAAGTTGCAAGAATGAGAAACACATTTCTTTTTCAATCACGTGATCACGAGCTCAACCCCCAGGCCTGGTATGAGAATATCTCTATCTATAACTGGGGTTTCTGAGTTACCAGTTAGTTTAAACTGGGAAGCTTCTAGAAAATAGAACCAGCAACCTACGATCCAGAAAATAAAGATAAAGGTTGAAACAACCCATTGTACTGATCAAACAACACTTCCACCAAGCTTTGGATCAAACGACTTGATATTCGAAGAAGTTTATTTACTAGGTACAGATTAAATAATAATTTTTTAAAAAAATATTTACTAGCAATATTAATAATCGGAATATAGTAAACACCAATGAATATAGAAAATTATAATATATATATATATATAAGTTTTTATTTTTAAAATAAAACAAAAACTTTTTTTAAATAATTATATCAAGACTTACTATTTTCAATAGTTCCAAGATCACAATTAATAATTATTCTATTTTGAATAATTTAATTGTATTGTTTGATCAATAAATAGTTAAAAATAAATTTTTCAAAATAAATCATGAGAGGAAAGAAATACTTTTTTTCAATTTAAGATGGTATACGTACTTCTTCTATTTATCGCCTAGTCATAAATGAAACAGATGCACTCTCACAAAACAAGACGAAATCTAGATGAGGCACGAAGTAGAAAAGGGCTAAACGAAATTTAAATACATTAAAGATGAATGGGACTCCATTTCTAAAGTTGGGCGCCTCCGGAATAGAAATGAGGATATTCATTCGCTAAAGAAGGAGGCCCTAACAACAATTCGGCCAACAGCTGAACAACAGCACATAAAGATTAAGAACATTTTTTTTCTAAATGATCATAATTTATTATCTATTCATGGAGGGGCTGAAAAATCAAAAAAAAAAAAAATTATTTAATTCAACTTTTAATGAAAAAGAAAGTGGGACATTTCTAATTATATTTAATGTAAACAAAGATTTTTTGAAATACTCTTAAAAATAAATAAAATATATGAACGTAGAAGCTCCAACCTGACAAAAGGTTACTGATACAATTTATTGTAGGTGTACCATAAAAATAAAGGCCTGAAATAGACATATAATCTCACGATTTGAAAAAAAAGAGAATTATAACACATACATAGACACACACACACAATGTTAATCATTTAAACAAATATTAAATGAATAAATCTTATGAAATCATAATACCTATATATATGCTATATCATTTTAGTAAAAAAGAGGAAAAAAAAAGAAAAATGGGAATTGATTAAATTTATGAAATTTGCAATAATTTATTAAAATGATTGATAAAATTTATAAAATTAATAATAATAATGGTAATTGTGTACAAACCGGGAAGCTTCAATGATTTGATTTTCTCGGTCTCCTTTTGTATACAAGATAAAAATTACTAAAGTTTGACAGAAAAATTAGTTATGTTTGAGAAGCCATATTTAGTAACGGTTTATTGATCAATTCACTAATTATTCACTTATTCATACATTTTCAGTTTTTTTAGGTTCTGTTTTGATATAGGAAAATTATTTAATTAATTAATTTTTTAACTTTCATATATCCAAACCCCTCCCTCGAAAATTAGTGAAGCCCTCTGATGGCTTAATGAATAAAACATGGTAACTCAATCGAATATCAATGGATTTATATGCAAAATTTAATAATTTTTATTTCGTAAACTAGAAGAGACCGAGAAATATTGCATAAGGAAAGTTTTTTTGAAATTAAAAAAGGAATCGACTGGGAAAGTTTCTTCCAAATCCCTGAAGCTTCCCGGTTTGTAAACAATTACAATAATAATATAGGAATACCTGAAACACCGAGCTATCGCTCGATCGTTAACAATTATTTATTAAATGAGTTTTCTAAAAATGATATATCTCAAATATGTTTCGTAAAATTGTACAAATTAATTAAAATAACTCGATTTCTATTTCAAGATGTAAAAAATATTTCAATTTACTTACATACAATGTACTTACTACATGGGATGAAAAGTCCCGGAATTTTGCAATAGGTGACGCCACTAAAAAATGAAAATGACTCATTTCGAGAGGCTTATCTGTCACTAATTTATGTATGAAGTATCATGACATTTCGTCCATTCGTTTACAAGCTACAGTCGTTTGAGTGAAGCTAAAGTTCATGAATATTTTTTTTTGGGTGGAAGAATGATAAATATATATATATATATATATATATATCGTAATTTATTAATTTATTAAAGGGGCAGCATGGCTGAGTGGGTAGAGTACTAGATTTCTACACAGGAAGCCTGAGTTCGAATCCCAGCATAGAACTCAAGATTATATATTTATTTAATTTAATTTAATTTAATAAATAATAAATAATAAATATAAAATTTAATTCAATTTAACATCGGCTGCCCCACCGAAGAAGGCAAGGGGAAACCACTTCGGTCAAATTTTCCCATGAACACCCTATGACTCCTGTGGAGTTATTAGGGCCACGACACTTCCGCTAGGAAGTTATCGACAACGAAGAGAGAATTTATTAATTATAAAATATAAAATATTATTAAAATAAATATTTTTAATTTTATTTTGAAATTAAATTAAAAATGAATTAAAGATTTAAAAATATTTTAAATATAAAAAAATTATTAATCCGATATTAAGCCACCTGTCATTGCGAAGGCGCAGATGTCGATGTCGATTTAAGTAAGCCTCTGTCTGACGTAGTTGCTGAGGACATTTAAATTTATTATTTTAAATTAAGAAAATATTAATAAAATTGATTTTTTCCGAGGCTGAAACCAATACGGATCGATTTTTCTTTATAAATATTATTTATGGTGTGAATTTCAAAAATAGCATAATCTCAAAAAATATATATATATATATTATGTTGTTAAGTTCATGAATATTTTTTTTGAGTGGAAGAATGATAAATATATATATCGTAATTTATTATTAATATTATATATTGTATATTATTGAAAAAATATAAATTTTATCTTAATGGAAATAAGAAAAATTAAAATATTTTAAAGATTTTTTCTACTATATAAAGAAATAACACAAATGTATATTTAGTATTTCATATATTAATTAAATCATACTATTTATATATATAACAAAAACAAACAATTTAATAAAAAATAAAGCAAAATATTTATAAAGAGAAAGATACTTATAAAAACATAATAATTAATTATAATACTGATTTATATTAAGAAAATAAGAAATTTAGTCAAAGAGAAATTTCTGATAACACAAACAATAAAAACCCCGCAAAAGATTTAATGAATGAATATTTATAATAATTAAAATCGGATTTATTTATATGAAATGCAAAAAATTAGCAAATAAGTAAGCACTTTGTGTAAAAAATCTAAAGTTGTATTTACTCTTATACGAAAATTTATTTTGAATACAATTAATTCCAAAATATTATGGGGAAGCAAAGCGTCTCTATTTTTCTATAATATACTTCCATAAAAAATATTAAGGGATTCTCTACTTGTTAACAAGAATTGTAAGACAGTTAAACCAAGAAAATGATGAGGTCCGCAGCTAAATTATGAAAATTAGGGATGGGATTTTATTTTGAAATTTTTATTCTGAAAGGTCTCTTTGTTTTTCAGAATGTAACATTATTAATTTCCTTTTTTTATAATACCAAAATTGTGTAAAGTTAATTAAATACTCAATAACTAAGTATAATATACATACTAATTAATTTTTAAATAAAAAATTATAAAACCAAAAGAGTGCCAAATTCGAAATTTGTTAAACAGATTTTTTGGCGAACAGACTTCTCCCGTGTTACAAGGTAATCCAACACTAATTACACTAACACAAGAAAAATAACACAAATAAAAAGAAAACTATAAAAGATATATTAAAAGCATTACAATATAATTAGTTATAATCAAAAATGAAAAAAATTATATATAATTCGATATCATAGGGTAAATATTTCATTTTGTTAGAAATTTTCCAAAAATGGTATTACCACTTTCGTTAAATAATATAAAAATTATAAATGATATATAAATATTTTATAAAAAAAAAATTAATTAAATTGATATATAATTCGATAAAATAGTGTTAATATTTCATTTTGTCAGATATTGTGAAAATAAAACGTATTATTTCTTTGACTAAGTGCAAAAAATGATAATCATAAAAAATATTTGAAAATGATAAATAAGTAATTCTTTATAACCGAAAAATGATTTGCCTAGTATTTAAAACAATATCATATGGCAAATATTTAATTTTGTCAGAAATTAGCGAAAAAAATATTATAATTGATGCTTTAACTAGCGCCAATAAAATGAAAACTTTAAGTATAATACTTTGAATGAGATAATAAAGCAAAAATTAAAAAATATATAAAACATTTTTATTTATTTATGTATTTATTTATTTATTACATTTGCTCGGCTAGTGGACATAAAATGCAGACTTTGACAAAAAAAAATAAATAAATAACAATAAATACATGACACAAACTTTTAATATGTAATTAAACTAAAAATTATAATTTTGTCCGAAGACCTTCCTAACGAATTTCCTCTGTCATCCCCTGTTGTTCATGAATAAATTCAATTGAATCGCCAGTTTCATATAAATATATCGAAAGTCCACTTAGCGCGCATCAGGTCCGCCTTATAACCAAGGCGCATTACCTGATTACATCCTATTACATCATTTATCATATCATATATACTGCCGGTTCGGCATGGAACCTTAATGAAATTAATTTGAAATCCCGCATTCTGACAAGTTTTATATTTTTGGTTTAAGAGAATAAAAATTAACTTAAATATTAAATTAAATTATAACTTCCAAATATTAGTTACAATTCAATAAATAATTAAAATTTAATTTAAGTTAATTTTATATAATAGAATAATTATTTGAGCACATCCCTACTCCTATCCTACCCTTAATATGAGTTTAAACAACAACCTACCCTTGCAAGCGGTCTGCAGGCACTAAGGTGCACCGCCAGATTACTGATTTTTTTGAATACTTTTTTTTTAATTCTAACTAATTTCATATGAAAATAAATACATTTTTAAATAATAGTAGAAATATCAATTAAAACAATATCCAATCATAAAAAATAAGGTTTGATTGTGAAAAAAATTTCATAAATATTTTTATAAAAAAAAAATTGAATTTTTACTTTGCCCCTTAGGGATAGGCAATTAGTGTGATGGCTGAACGCGAGCACGTATCACCCACTTTACCCCCGCTTTTTATATTTATCACTATAATTTCTAAATTTTTCATCCACTTTCAACCAAATTTTATTTCCTTATAAGATATATATTATAAGTTTATATATATAATTAATCTTATTAATTACCTTTCTTCTGTTTCCCTGTTGTCTCAGCAGCTTATGTAACTTTTCTTCTTAGCATATCACCTATTAATATATTATTTATTTTATTTTCTATTTCACATCAATTACTTTAGTCTATTATATTAAAAATGTATATCTCATCTTTAATCTTTATCTCTCTCTCTCTCTCACACACACTCTCTCACTCTCTCACTCACTTTATTTCTAGATTATGCTTGTTTTATCTAAGTTAATATTAAGTTAATATATATTATACAACGATAATTTTTTAAATCTAATTTTGATTTTTATTTATTAATGTATTTATTAATGTATTAATAATACATATATCTCTCCTACATTTTCTTATAAGCATCTCGCTTCTATTTTGTAGATATATAATAATTAATTATAAAATGGAAAATCTCATCTCTCATTTTTATTATTTTATTTAGATTAATAAGACATATTCTTTTTTGATTTTTATCTATCTATCTGTGTCTATAACTTTTATTTATTTTATCTATTCTTATGTTATTTTTATTTTTCTACCATGATTTATTTAGAATTCTATAGAGATTTAACCAATGATGATTGGAAATTGGAAAAGGAGAGGAAAATAGAAATAAAATTGGTATATTTAGATATACATATATATGATGAATAAAAAATTTAAAAGGAAAGGATAGGAAATTTAATTTTAAATAAAAACTTTATAATTATTTTCATTTGTTTTTTTATTATGAGTAGTATTTCAAAAATTACAGAAATTTACATATTATATTTTTATAAAAATAAATAAATAAGTAATTAAAAATTATGAATATTCCTGGAAAAATACCATCTTCCAGTTCTTTTTCTTCCTTCTCATGGATATATTATATGGAGTTAGCTTTCTGAAAAATCAAAAATTAAGATTAGAACAATTTTCGTTAAGTATATTAATTATATAAATTATTAGAAAATATATATATATATATATAATTAAACAAAATGATAATTATGCTAATAAATTATTTTGTTATCTCATTGAAATAATAAATAAATAAATAAATAAATAAATAAATAAATAAATATGAAAGGAATTAAGAGAAAAGAATTGTTGAAATATAACATTTTAATAGAAAATTCAACAATATTCGATATGAATACTTAATATCATTTGGAAGAGAATTGAAAAATATTGGGATTTTCAAAATTCTCATAATATAACATTTAAATTATTTTTGTATTCATCCAATTATTAGATCTTTTAAAAAAAACAATCTAATATATAAAAAATAAAGAATAGAAATAATATAACACAATATAAAAACAAATTTAACTTAATATGAATAAGAATTAAAATAAACCATGATTTATATACAAATATAACTGAAGTATGATTGACATTTAATTTTTGTGATTATTAAATAAATAAATATTTTTATTTTGAAATTATTTTATTATTTTTCAATAAGAAAAGATGACAATTTTCGAATTATAATTGTAATATTAAATATATATTTTCTTTTTTCTATATAAGATGAAGTGGAGTCTTTTACAGAGTCACTTTGACATGAAATCTTAAGGAATCAACATCCCCAATCGAATAATCAGGAATAACAACATCCAAATATTATAGTCTTCATCGATTCAATGATTTAGAGAGGTAAACAATAATAATAATAATTATAACACTAATTGAAAGAAAATACTTTTGAAAATATAACACTTTATTTATTATTATTTAATTTAAATATTTATAAAATTTGAATCTATTAAATTATTAAAGCTTTGGTAGTTGTTTTTAATTATAAAGGAATTTTCTAAATAAAACCACACATTGATATTTGTTATTGTAAATTTATTCAAAAAATACAAAAATATACACAACGTTTCGATTGCTACTTCTGGAATCGTTATCAAGCGACTGCAGTGTTCGAGTGTCAAGTGACAAGTAACGAATGATCCTTAATATAAGACTTAAGTCACCAACCAGATGGCGCTCGGAACGTGCTTACAAATTCAAAATTACAGGAGAAAAAAATAATTATTCTTAAACAATTAATTTAAAGATTATAAACAAAACGTGAACAACAATTATTTTATGAATAAATTGAGTTCTTTAATTTTACATTATTTATTATATTAATATTAACTAAGCAAGCGATTTTTGGCGGGAAGCAAGCTAGTTGTATTTGGCGAGAATTCAAACCGGTGTTGCCAAAAGATGATTCTCAACAAATGGAAAGTGTTGAAATATAATTTTATCTAAACAATAAAGTTTCAAAGTTCTAAAAAATAATAATAAAATTAATGATTTATAAATAATTTTAATAATTTTCAATTCACAAGATCCCAAATTTGAATATTAATTGGCCTTTGTCTTTGTTCATGTTATGCCTATTTTACATCAATTCTAGGCTCTCTTTAATCTTTCTTTTCCAATAATTATGTTCAATATGTAGAATTTTTTTGTTGATTCAAACTCCATAGCAATCGAAACGTTGTGTATATGTTTGTATTTTTTGAATAAATTTACAATAACAAATATCAATATGTGGTTTAATTTACAAAATTGCTTTATAAATTTGAATCTACTTTAAAGAAAAAATTTAATAAATTGTATCGATGATTTTAAAAAACCTTCTTTTTTATTTTTATGTAAATTGGAAAATTAATGACCTGTGTACAAATCTTATTCAGTTTTCATCTACTATATTTGATTCGCTGTCAAATTAATATGTTTTTATTTAGAGAAATATCATTATTTAGTTTTAATTAATAAATTTATTGAAAAAGTATTTTAGAATCTATACAAAATAAAAATGATAAACCAATAAATGTTTCAAAACCGTCGACAAATTGCAAAGTTAAATTTTCAACGGTTAAAATATAAATATTATTAATATTATAAATATGTAAAAATTAAAATAAACAATTATTGATAAACAAGTATAAACTGATTGATATTTAATATTTACTATTATTATAAAAATATATTAATTTCTTTTGAAATTATTTTATTTTTTGCAAAAGCAAATCAGTATAATTATCGGATTACAACTTAATATTAATATATTAAGTTTTTGCTATATAAGCTGAAGTGAGGCCTTTCACAGAGTCAGTTTAATATTAAATGCCAAGGGAGCAACATCTCCAATCAAAAACCATGAAATATCAATGAAATAGTAATAACCATTATAACTTTAATTGAGAGAAAATACTTATGAAAAAAATGTAACTCTTTCTTTATTATTATTTAATTTAAATATTTAAATAATATGAATCGACTTTAAAGAAAAAATAAAATAAATTGTAGGGATGATTTTAGAAAAACTTTAAAATTTTGTTGGAAAAAATGTCTAAATATTTCTTCCAATTTCAAATAAGTTTTATTTCTAATCATTAAATAATATTTATATCTTATTCACTATTTCAATTTTATTTACTTATACGAAATATATTATTATTAATTACCCCTTCCTTCTGATTTTCTATTGTCTCAGCATCATTATGAATCTTTTCTTAATTGCATATCACTTATTAAAATATTATTTAATTTCTATTTTTTATCATATTAATTAATTTAGTATATAATAATAAAAATGTTTATCTCATCTATAATTTTTATCTCTTTCTCTCTCTCACTCTCTAAGTCAAAATTTTTATTTCTAGATTATGCCTGTTTTATTTATGTTTATATATTAATATATTATACATCGATATTTTTTTTAATCAAATTTTGTTTTTTATTTAAACAGGGTTGTGTAGAAAAAAGAACAATTAAAATCTCCCATGAACCTTAAATTAAAAACACAATAATCATACATTTTGTTATCAGCATCATATATATGATGTATTAGAAATTTAAAAGGAAAGGATAGGAAATTTAACTTCAAATAAAATCAACATATTTATTTACATTTGTTTTTTCGTTAAATATATTAAAAATTTAAAAATTATTAAAAAATATAATATAAAATCTCTCATTAATATAATATATAACTAAATAACTATATAAGAATAACTTTAATTTGAAACTTTGAATGAAAATATTTTGGAAAACAAATCTCTTTGTTTATTATTATTTAATTTAAATATTTAAATAATTTGAATACACTTTAAAGAAAAAAATAAAATAAATTCTAGGGATGATTATAGAAATCCTTCTTTTTTCAATTTATGTTAATTGAAATAGTATTTTTTTAAAAATTATGTTGTAAAAATGTTTTCCTTTTAAATTGAAAGTTAAAATAATTAAAAATTTTAAATTTATACTGATTGCTCTAATACACTTATTTCTGGAACTAAAAACTTAATAGACAGATTAATTAATGTTTTTATATAGATAAACCGTCAAAAAATCGTCAATAAACCTCTTAGTTTGCAACGATTCAAATATACTTTAAATAATATATAAAATTTAAATTGTTGTTGTATTTATTCAATTAAGAGATGTTTAATAAAAATGACAATCTAATAGATATAATAATAAACAATTTAAATAATATAAAATAATATAAAAAGAAATCTAATTTCAAATGAATAAGTATTAAATTAATTGATATACAAGTATAATTGATTGACATTTAATATTTGCTATTATTAAAATAATAAATTGATTTCTTTTCATATTATTTTATTTTTTTCAATAACAAAAGAGGACAATTATCGGATTAGAAATGTAATATTAATATAAAGATATTATCTTTTTTCTATTTAAGCTGAAGTGAGATCTTTCACTCATTTTGACAAGAACTCTCAAGGAAGCAACATCTCCAATCAAAAACCCATGAATGAAATAAAAATAAGTATTATAACTTTAATTGAGAGCAAATACTTATGAAAATGTAACTCTTTATTTATTATTATTTAATTTAAATATTTAATTAATTTGAATCGACTTTAAAGAAAAAATAAAATAAATTCTAAGGGTGATTTTAGAAAAACTTTAAAATTTGGTTGAAAAAATGTCTAAATATTTAATCCAACTATAAGTTTTACTTC
Organism: Labia minor; assembly: GCA_963082975.1. Classification (NCBI taxonomy): domain Eukaryota; kingdom Metazoa; phylum Arthropoda; class Insecta; order Dermaptera; family Spongiphoridae; genus Labia; species Labia minor. The sequence goes on from OY720348.1 coordinate 11,740,698, forward strand.
AAATCATTAAATAAATTTATATCCTATTTCACTATTTCAATTTTATTTACTTATACGAATTATATTATTATTAATTACCCCTTCCTTCTGATTCTCTGTTGTCTCAGCATCTTTATGTATCTTTTCTTAATTTCATATCACTTATTAAAATATTATTTAATTTCTATTTTTTATCGTATCAATTAATTTAGAATATAAGAATAAAAATGTTTATCTCATCTATAATTTTTATCTCTTTCTCTCTCTCACTCTCTAAGTCAAAATTTTTATTTTTAGATTATGCTTGTTTTATTTATATTTATATATTGATATATTAAAAACACAAATATCAATTAAAACAATATCCGATCATAAAAAATAGGGGTTGATTGTCATAAAATTTCATCCATATTTTTTATAAAAAAGTGAATTTTTACTATACCCCTTAAAGATAGGCATTGGTGTGATGGTTGCATGCAACCACGAACCACCCACTTTCCCACCCGCTTTTTATATATATCACTATAATTTTTATATTTTTCATCCAATTTCAACCAAATTTTATTTCTAATCAATAAATATTATTCTTTATCCTATTTCACTAATTCAATTTTATTTACTTATATATTATTAATCTTATTACTTACCTTTCTGCTGTTTCTCTGTTGTCACAGCATCTTATGTATCTTTTCTTTTTTTACATCAATTAATTTATTATATAATAATACAAATGTTTATCTCATCTTTAATTTTTATTTATAGAGATTATGCTTGTTTTATATATTTATATTAGTTAATATATTATACAAAGATAATTTTAAATCTAATTTTATTTCTTATATAATACATGTAAATATATGAAGGATTGTATGGAAAAGACTAATTGAAATTTATACCAACAACGTTTGTATTAATAATACAATCATCCTACATTTTCTTATACCCATCTCTTTTCTATTTTTTACAATATATACAATAATAATTAATAATAAAAATGAAAATCTCATCTCTCATTTTTATTATTATATTTACATTAATAAAACATATTCTTTTTTTATTCTTATCTATCTATCTGTCTATCATTTATATATTCTATGTTATTCTTATGTTATTTTTATTTTCCTAGCATGATGTATTTAGAATTCGATAAAATTTTAACCAATGATGATTGGAAATAGGAAAAGAAGTGGGAAATAGGAATAAGAAATTAAATTAAAAAGTTTATGAATATTTTTGATTTTCTTTTTATTATAAATAATAATTCACATATACACATAATTAGAATATACATGTAAACATGATAATACATTGATAAATAAAATAATACATAAATTGTTCTCATTTCTCTTGAAATGTGAATTCTGTTTCATCTTTTTTCTTATTTTCTATTCATTGATGAACTTTTCATTCTGAAAGTCTAAAGTTAAAAACTAAAAAATTTTTTGGGAATGTTTTATTTTTTCAATTGAAAGTTAAAAATTAAGTATTGCAATTTACGCTGAAGGAATTGGAATTTATATTGAGATATATATGATATATGTTGAATAGAAATATATTTTTTTTTGAAATAATTATTAAAAGAAATTAAGAGAAACTAATTTATGATATACCATATAATAGTAAATTTCAAAAATATTCATTATGATAACCTAATTTCACTTGGTAGGGAACTGAATAGTATTTAACTTTAAAAAATTCATAATTGAAAATCTAAATTATTTATGTATTTATCCAATCATTAAATGTTTTTTAAATAAGCAATCTAATAAAAAACAAATAAAGAATACAAATAATATAACACAATATTATAACAAATTTAATTTAAAATGAATAAAAAATTAAAATTAACAATAATTTATATACAAGTATCATTGATTGACATTTAATATTTGTTATTATTAAGAAAATAGATAAACAACATCCTATATAATTTTAACTCTCCATTGAATCAAATGTTAAGAGAGATAAATAATAATTACTTACATTTGTTTTTTTAATATTTATAGTATATCAAATATTACAGAAAGTTACATATTTTAAATTATATATAAATAAATAAATAAATAAATATTGATGAATATTTCGTGAAAAATTCGATCGGTTAATTGGTTCTTTGTTTAATTACTTGTTTAATTATTATATTTATAGAAATATAAAAGGAAAAGATAGGAATTTTAACTTCAAATTAAAACTTCATAATTATTTACTTTTATTTGTTTTATTATTAGTAGGAATTCACAAATTACAGCAAAAGTTACATAGGATAATTATAAATAAAAACATAATTATTAATCACTATTTCTTGTAAGATCCCATCTTCCCTTTCTTTTTCTTCCTTCTTCTTTCTCATTGATGTATAGAGTTATCTTTTTGAAAAATCAAAATTAAGATTGGACAAATTTTCGATAATTATATTAAATTTGTAAATCATTAGAAATTATTTAAAAAAAATTAACTATTAAAATAATTATTATGATAATAAAATATCTTGATATCTCAATGAAATAATAAATAAATAAATAAATATGAAAGAAATTAAGGGAAAAGAATTGATGAAATATATTATATTAATAGAAAATTCAACAATATTCGTTTTGAATAATTACTTTTAGTTGGTAGAGCATTGATTGGTATTAGGATTTTAAAATTCATAATATAATTAGATGCTTTATAAAAACCAATGAAATATCTGTAAGAGAAATTTCAATTTTAAATTTTAAGAATAAGTATGGTGCTGCCTTTAGTTCGACAAGGCGCCGTAAACGCCTCAGTTCGTACCTCATGCTAGCTTCCTGTCCATTATACTAGCGACTACCATCTTGATTTTTACTTTTAAAGTTTATGTTTATGTATTATAGATATACACCTATATATCTTTCTTATTTTAAATTTTATAAATAATAAATGCTCTTAAGAAGTAGAGAATTGTTTTTAATTAAATTCCCTACATATCTAAAAAAATAAAGACTAGAACTAATATAATAATATAATATAACAAGAAATTTAATTTAAAATGAATAAATAAATTAGAATAAACAATAATTTATATACTATTATAATTGATCGACATTTAATATTTTGCTATTATTCAAAAGTAAATTTATTACTTTTGAAATTATTTTTTTTTTTTCAATAACAAAAGAGGATAATTATCGAATTACAATTATAATATATATTATCTTTTTTCTATACAAGCTGAAATGAGTTCTTTCACAGAGTCACTTTGACAAGTAATCTCAAGGAAGCAACATCTCCATTCAAAAACCCATATATAACTTCATCCAAATTTTACACTCTCCATTGAATTTTAATTATATATAAATAAATAAATAAAAAAAAATTGATGAATATTTTTTGAAAAATTCGATCGGTTTAGATTAGAGACACCGGAAACCTCGGAATTTGATGAAACTTTGTTAGTTTAATTACTATGAATATAATTTAAAATTTATATTTTTCAAATAATCTGATTAAAAAAAAATACTTATTAAAATGTAAGAAGCACCAAATATATGAATAAAACAAAAAGAAATATTAATATGTATATATGTAGAAAAAAAAAACGAATTGTATCTGTTGTCAGAATAAAGGCTTTATTATTTTTATTAATATATAAATAATTGAAAAAAAAAAAATATATATATATATATATATATATAGATAAAATATAGAAATATAATATATATATATATATAAACAAGCCTATAGAACAAAAAAATATTGTATAATCAATATATATATTTATGAGAGTTAATAGCCCCCAATTTGTTCTTCAAATACTTCTATAAAATCTCCATCTTCCATTTTCAAATCTTGGGGCGTGTCACTGTCGTTTAACCTGACACCATCAAACAAAAACCTTAGTGATGTGACTGGAATCCCCTATAAAATTTTTCATATGAAAATTATATTATAATAACAAAATAAAAATAAATATATACTCACACGTTGATGACTATAGATTCGTTTCAATTTCCTCATTGGGGTGGTCTTCTTTATTAGGTAGGTCCTTTCAAAGATATCCTGTAAAAATTTGTATCATTAGTCTCCAATTAAAGATCAATTAATAAACCTTAATAAAATAATAAATCACTCACATCGCCCACTGTTATTGAAATATAGTTAGAATCTCGCGATGGCGGCTTCAGGATTGATTTGAGTCCCTTTAAAATTAAAAAAAACACATACAAATAAAATAATGAATAAATTCATTAATTCGATAACTAATGTCACTCTGATAATTTATTTTTAGTATAAAATATTACCTGTTTTGTGCTCATAATTAGATTTTAGTTGTTCGATGGAACAAAATGGCGTAACCTCTCTTCAAGTAAAAGAAAAAGTATAGGCTATTAGCTATAGAAAGGTTAGAGTTAGAATAAATAATCAAGACGAACGCAATGCATGTATTTACAAAATGGAGGGGTTTCTGTGTAATCCTATTGGTTAAATTCTCTACTAAAGGTTGAATTACAATTTAAAAATATTAATGTCTGAAAACTTTGTTATATTACATATATTTTTTTTTTATTACAAAATGTTTTCAAAGAATTATCATATTTAAATAAAATAAAAACAAATAAATATATGTATTTTATAAGAAAATTAATTTATTTCTTTTGAAAGTATTTTATTTTTTTCATTAAGAATAGATGACAATTAACGAATTAGAATTGTAATATGAAAAATATATTTTATCTTTTTTCTATACAAGCTGATGTTGAGATCTTTCACAGTTACATTGACAAGAAATCGCAAGGAAGTAACACCTCCAATCGAATACTCATGAATAACAATTATAGTCTCCAGAACGAATGTATTTTTATTTTTAATATTTCTGTTACATCATATGTATACATGCCTATTGAAATACATAGAATTACATATGTAAGAAAAACTTTAATTTGAAACTTTGAAATATATTTTTGAATATATTAAATGTCTAATCTTATTAGAAAATATATAATAAATTAAAGAATTATGAAAATAAAATAAAATAATAAATAAATAAATTTGAAAAAAATTAAGGGAAAAAACTTCGTAAAATATAATTTTTTAATAGAAGATTCAAAAATATTCGATATCAAATATTACTTTCAGTTTATATTCAATTCAAAAGTATTTAAACTACAAAAATACATAATCATGTAAAATCTAAATTATTTTTCTACATATCCAATGATTAGAGATTTTATAAACGTAATGTAATAGATAATAAATAAAGAATTGAAATATTATAATAATATAACAAGAAATTTGATTTGAAACGAATAAAGAATTAAAATAGACATTAATACAAGATCTTTCAAGTATAACTGATTGACATTTAATATTCCTATTAATAAAATAATAAATTTATTGTTTATTTTCATAATAGAGGATAATTATCAGATTACAATTGTAATATTAATATATTAACTTTTTACTATATTAGAAGAAGTCGGTCCTTTCACAGAGTCATTTTTATATGAAATGCCAAGGGAGCAACATCTCCAATCAAAAACCTATCAATGAAATAGTAATAAAAATTATAACTTTAATTGAGAGAAAATACTTATGAAAATGTAACTCTTTCTTTATTATTATTTAATTTAAATATTTAAATAATTTGAATCGACTTTCAAGAAAAATAAAATAAATTGTAGGGATAATTTTAGAAAAACTTTAAAATTTTGTTTAAAAAATGTCTAAATATTTCATCCAATTTCAAATAAATTTTACTTCTAATCATTAAATAATATTTATATCCTATTTCACTATTTCAATTTTATTTATTTATACGATATATATTATTATTAATTATTCTTTCCTTCTGATTCTCTGTTGTCTCAGCATCTTTATGTATCTTTTCTTAATTGCATATCACTTATTAAAATATTATTTAATTTCTATTTTTTATCATCTATAATTTTTATCTCTTTCTCTCTCTCACTCTCTAACTCCAAATTTTAATTTTTATATTATCCTTGTTTTATTTATATTTATAAGTTCATATATCATACATCGATATTTTTTAATCAAATTTTGTTTTTTATTTAAACAGGGTTGTGTAGAAAAAAGAACAATTGAAATCTCCCATGAACCTTGTATTAAAAACACAATCATCCTTCATTTTCTTATCAGCTTCTCACTTCTTCTTTTTAGATATCTAATAATTAATAATAAAAATGAAAATCTCATCTCTCATTTTTATTATTATATTTATATTAATAAGACACATTTTAGTTTCATTCCTATCTATCTATCTGTCTATAACTTTTATTTTTTCTATCTATTCTATATGCTATTTTTATGTTTCTAGCATAATTTATTTAGAATTTAACCAATGATGATTGGATATTGAAAAGGAGAGGAAAATAGGAATAAAAAATTCAATTGATATATATATATATATATATGATGAATAGAAATTTAAAAGGAAAGGATAGGAAATTTTACTTCAAATAAAAACATCATAATTATTTACATTTGTATTTTTTTATTTGTAGTTTTTCAAAAATTAAAACAAGTTACATATTATAATTATATATAAATAATTAAAATATAAATACAATAACAAATACAATAAATACAATAAATAAATACATTATTTCTTGAAAGATCTCATCTTGCCTTCTTTTTCTTCTTTCTCATTGATGTATGGAGTTATCTTTCTGAAAAAATCAAAAAATAAAATTAGATCAATTTTCGTTTAGCATATTAAATATATAAATTAATAAAAAATATAATATAAAATCTCAATTCTCAAATCTCATTAATATAATAAATAAATAATTGACAATAATCCTTTTAGTTTGCAACGATTCAAGTATACTTTAAATAATATATAAGATCTAAATTATTTTTCTATTTATACAATTATTAGATGTTTAATAAAAAAGACAATCTAATAGATGAAAAAATAAAGAATTTAAATAATATAACATAATATAAAAAGAAATCTAATTTCAAATGAATAAGTATTAAAATAATTGATTGACTTTTAATATTTGCTATTATTAAAATAACAAATTGATTTCTTTTCAAATTATTTTATTTTTTTCAATAACAAAAGAAGACAATTATCGGATTAGAATTGTAATATTAATATAAAAATATTATCTTTTTTCTATTTAAGCTGAAGTGAGATCTTTCACTCATTTTGACACCAACTCTCAAGGAAGCAACATCTCCAATCGAATACTCATGGATAACAATTCTAGTCTCCAGATCGAATGGATTTTTATTTTTAATATTTCTATTACATCATATGTATACAGGTCTATTGAAATACATAGAATTACATACATTTTGATTATTGGATTCAATGAAATTTAGAATATTTTCTCATTATATGTGTCTTTTTCCTTTTTCTCTAATCTTTTCTTCATTCCATTTTTATTTGTGTGTTCTCCATATTGTATCTGCAAACATCAAAAGATTAGTAACATGAACCCTTATTTTATTTAACTTATTAATTGGAAATAAATCGAAATAAAAAATTAAATTTTTACTTTCTCCATCTTTCACTATATTGTTAATAAATTTATTAATTTCTTAATTCAAATAAATTATTATAATATCAAATAAACTTATATCACTTACCATGAACCTTTTTTGTATTATTAACTTCAACTTTCATTTTCTTATCACCACCATCACCATTTCGCTTTTATTTATTAGATATATAATAATAAATAATAATAATGGAAACCTCACATCTCCTATTTAGTTATCATTTCCTTTCTTTTAAGCATTTTTTTCTATCACTTCGCAATCTTATATACTAAAAAATCTCTTTCTATCTCTAAATTTTTACTAAAATTATTATTATTAATATTTGTGAAATCCATTTCTTATTTAATAGAAAATTTTCAATTTCACCTGTTAGGCCGATCTATTTTTTGTTTTTACTTTATTCCTGTATTTTTATGATTTTTCTTGTTTCTCCACTTTCTTTCAGACTATCCAAACGTCTCAAAAAATGATTTTAATTAATTGAAAAATGCATAAAATTTAATATGAACAAAAATTCAATTTATCTTCTCTTTTCTAATATATATATATGTAATGTTAGGTTGTAACATAACCAAGAAATTTTTCTATAAGGAACGCAACTTAAGATGCAAGTAATTGCGGCTAAAAAATTATAAAAAATCAAAATTATATAAAAAAAATCAGATATTGTCTGAGAAACAGATTGTTAAAGGTTTCTTGATTATTCAGTCAATGAAAAAATAATGGCTTCTAGACTGGTCAACTCAAAGAATGTTTTCATGTGTATAGAAAAATTTTTATGAAAAACCAATGAAATTTCTTTAAAAACTTTTTGTCATACATTTTACAATAAAGTCTGACTACTAGGCTGTTGAAAATTAAATGAACCAACGTTTTTAAGTGTATAGAAATATGAAAAAACAATGAAAATTCTTTAAAAAGTTTTGCCATACATTTTACAAAAACGTCAGACTCCAAGTAGGAGTAATAGGCTGCCTATATGCAAGGCGCAATAAAAAAAAAATAAAAAAGTCAACGAATGTTTTCATTTGTATAGAAAAATCTTTTTTCAAAAAACAATAAAAATTCTTTAAAACTTTTTGCCATACATTTTAAGAAAACATATATCTCCTAGGCTGGTGTCTTCCCACCCCCACCCCTCTCTCCCCTTCAGAGGAGAGGTAGGCTTGCTGGCTATATAAGTAAGAAACTCTATTGGGATGGTTGGTTGGGGAGGTGGATGGAAGCTAACAATTTTTCTATACAAATGAAAACATTCGTTGACTTTTTTATTTTTTTTTTATTGCGCCTTGCATATAGGCAGCCTATTACTCCTACTTGGAGTCGGACGTTTTTGTAAAATGTATGGCAAAACTTTTTAAAGAATTTTCATTGTTTTTTCATATTTCCATACATATTTTCATACATATGAACACGTTGGCTCAACGACTTTTTTTAAAGTGTATTAGCAAAAAAATTGGAGGGTTTTTATAAATAAATGGGAAGGGTGTTTGTTAAATCTTGCAAGACTTCTTTCCCTGACTTTTTTCGGACTATCTAATATGTAAATTATTATTTTAAATGAAATAATATATTTTTGGTAACATTTTTCGATATTTGATCATTTTTTTCAATGAGATTTGTATTTTCCCTTGTCTTTGTATAATTAAATAATTATTTTACATATTTATATTATTAATATTATTTATATTTTAACCGTTGAAAATTGAACTTGATGATTTTTCGACGGTCAAAACCGTGGCTTATCATTATTATTTTGTATTCAATAAATTTATTACTTAAAATTAAATAATGGTATTTTTCTAAATAAAAACATCAATTTGACAGCGAATCAAATATAGTAAGTGAAAGCAGATAAGATTTGTCAAAATAATTTTTTAATAATATAAATAAATTATTTCCTATTTTGGGTATTTCAACAAATTTCTATCACAATTCAGCAACATGGATTTGTCTTTGTAAGAAAAAATCATTTTTAAAAAAAATAAAATTTAAAAAAATAATATGAAAGTAGAGAGAGTAAATAATAAATAAAGGGTGGTGTTTTAATATCTTCTCTCAAATTATAATTGAAATTATTATTTATCTCTCTAGATTTTTGATTCAATGGAGGGTATAAAATTTTTATAGTGTTATTCATGGGTTTTTGATTGGAGATGTTGCTTCTGAAGCATTTCTTGTCAAAGTATTGCTTCCTTGAGATTATATATTTATTATTTCAATGAGATTTCAAAATATTTTATTATGATTTTTTTAGTTATTTTTTTTTTATTTATTTTTCCCAAAAAATTGATATATTTAATCTACTTAATAAAAATTGGACTAATATTAATTTTTCATTTTTCAGAAAGATAGCTCAGTACATCAGTTAGAAAGAAGAAGGGGAAGATTGGATATTTGAAAAAGCATAGATGAATTTTTTATGTATTTATTTATAATTATATCATATGTTACTTTTTCTGTAATTTGTGAATTACTGCTAATAATAAAACAAACAAATTTAAATAACTATGAGGTTTTAATTTGAAGTAAAAATTCCTATCCTTTCCTTTTATATTCCTATTCATCATATATACTCAATATATATATACCAGTATAAATTAGAATTAAAATCAATAATCAAAATGTATGTAATTTTATGTATTTCTATGGACCTGTATAAGTAAGATGTAATAGAATTATTAAAAATAAAATTGGATTCAATAATCTGAAACTATAATATTTGAATGTTGTTACCTTGGGTATTCGATTGGAGATGTTGCTTCCTTGAGATATCTTGTCAGAATGACTCGTTGAAAGAGCTCAGCTTAAATAGAAAAAAGATAATATTACAATTCTAATCCGATAATTGTCCTCTTTTGTTATTGAAAATAATAAAATAATTTGAAAAGAAATCAATTTATTATTTTAATAATAGCAAATATTAAATGTCAATCAATTATACTGGTATATCAATTATTTTAATACTTATTCAATTTAAATTAGATTTCTTTTTTTATTATGTTATATTATTTCTATTCTTTATTTTTCATCTATTAGATATTAGATTGTCTATTTTACTAAACATCTAATATTTGGATAAATACAAAAATAATTTATATTTTATATATTATTTAAATTATATTTGAATCCTTGAAAACTAAGAGGTTTGTTAACGATTTTTTGTCAGTTTATCTATATAAAAAATTTATTAATTTGTCCATTAAGTTTTTAGTTTCAGGAATAAGTGTATTATGCAATCAGTATAAATTTTAAATTTTTAATTTATTTAACTTTCAATTTAAAAGGAAAACATTTTTACAACATAAGTAGTTTTGGAAAAAATAATATTTCAATTTATATAAAATGAAAAAAGAATGTTTTCGAAAATCATCCCTAGAATTTATTTTATTTTTTGTTTTAAATTGGATTCAAATTATTTAAATATTTAAATTAAATAATAATAAAACAAGTTTTCAAAAATATTTTCTTTCAAAGTTTCAAATTAAAGTTATTCTTACATATTTATTTAGTTGTTTATTATATTAATGAGATTTGAGAATTGAGATTTTATATTATATATTTTATTAATTTATATATTTAATATGCTAAACCAAAATCGATCTAATTTTATTTTTTTGATTTTTTCAGAAAGATAACTCCATATACATCAATGAGAAAGAAGAAAAAGAAGGCAAGATGGGATCTTTCAAGAAATAATGTATTTATTTATTGTGTTTATTGTATTTGTTATTGTATTTATTGTATTTGTTATTGTATTTATATTGTAATTATTTATATATAATTATAATATGTAAATTGCTTTAATTTTTGAAAACTACAAATAAAAAAAACAAATGTAAATAATTATGATGTTTTTATTTGAAGTTAAATTTCCTATCCTTTCCTTTTAAATTTCTATTCATCATATATATATATATATATATATCAATTGAATTTTTTATTCCTATTTTCCTCTCCTTTTCAATATCCAATCATCATTGGTTAAATTCTAAATAAATTATGCTAGAAAAATAAAAATAGCATATAGAATAGATAGAAAAAATAAAAGTTATAGACAGATAGATAGATAGATAGGAATAAAACAAAAATGTGTCTTATTAATCTAAATATAATAATAAAAATGAGAGATGAGATTTTCATTTTTTTATTAATTATTAGATAACTAAAAAGAAGAAGTGAGAAGCTGATAAGAAAATGAAGGATGATTGAGTTTTTAATACAAGGTTCATGGGAGATTTCAATTGTTCTTTTTTCTACACAACCCTGTTTAAATAAAACACAAAATTTGATTAAAAAAAATATCGATGTATAATATATTAATATATAAATATAAATAAAACAGGCATAATCTAGAAATAAAAATTTTGACTTAGAGAGTGAGAGAGAGAAAGAGAAAAATTATAGATGAGATAAACATTTTTATTATTAATTATACTAAATTAATTGATATGATAAAAAATAGAAATTAAATAATATTTTAATAAGTGATATGCAATTAAGAAAAGATTCATAATGATGTTAAGACAACAGAGAATCAGAAGGAAGGGGTAATTAATAATAATATATATCGTATAAGTAAATAAAATTGAAATAGTGAAATAGGATATAAATTTCAATCAATGATACTTGTATATACATTATTGTTAATTTTTTAATTTTTTATTCATACATAAATACATAAATAATTTAGATTTTCAATTATGAATTTTTTAAAGTTAAATACTATACAGTTCCCTACCAAGTGAAATTAGGTTATCATAATGAATATTTTTGAAATTTACTATTATATGGTATACATAAATTAGTTTCTCTTAATTTCTTTTAATAATTATTTCAAAAAAAAATATATTTCTATTCAACATATATCATATATATCTCAATATAAATTCCAATTCCTTCAGGGTAAATTGCAATACTTAATTTTTAACTTTCAATTGAAAAAATAAGACATTCCCAATAAAATTTTTAGTTTTTAACTTTATACTTTCAGAATGAAAAGTTCATCAATGAATAGAAAATAAGAAAAAAGATGAAACAGAATTCACATATCAAGAGAAATGAGAACAATTTATGTATTATTTTTATTTATCAATGTATTATCATGTTTACGTGTATATTCTAATATTGTTTATATGTGAATTATTATTTATAATAAAAAGAAAATCAAAAATATTCATAAACTTTTTAATTTAATTTCTTATTCCTATTTCCCACTTCTTTTCCTATTTCCAATCATCATTGGTTAAATTTCTATCGAATACTAAATAAATCATGCTAGGAAAATAAAAATAAAATAAGAATAGATAGAATATATAAATGATAGACAGATAGATAGATAGATATGAATAAAAAAAGAATATATCTTATTTATCTAAATATAATAATAAAAATGAGAGATAAGATTTTCATTTTTATTATTAATTATTATTATATATCTAAAAAGTAGAATAGAGATGCTGATAAGAATATGTAGGATGATTGTATTATTAATAGAAAGGTTCATGGGAGATTTCAATTGGGCTTTTCTATACAATCCTATATTTACACGTTTTAAATAAGAAATAAAATTAGATTTAAAATTATCGTGTTGTATGAAATATTAACTAATATATATAAAAAACAAGCATAATCTAGAAATAAAAATTTTGAGTTTGAGAGAGAGAGGTAAAAAGTAAAGATGAGATATTCTTTTTTATTATTATGTATATACTAAAATATAATTGATGTAAAAAAAAGAAAAGATATATAAGATGCTGAGAAGACAGAGAAACAGAAAAAAGGTAATTAATAAGATTATTAATATATATATGAATTTATATAATATATATTTATAACTAAATAAAATTGAATTGGTGAAATAGGATAAAGAATAATAATAATTTAATGAGATGAAATAAAATAGGGTTGAAATTGGATGTAAAATATAGAATTATGGTGATATATATAAAAAGCGGGTGGGAAAGGGGGTGTTTCGTGGTCGCGTGCAGCCATAATGCCAATTGCCTATCTCTAAGGGGCATAGTAAAAATTCACTTTTTTTTAAAAAAATATTGATGAAATTTTATGACAATCAACCCCTATTTTTTATGATCGGATATTGTTTTAATTGATATTTCTCGTAGGGGGTGTGTGTATAGGGGGAATAAAAATTTCATCCATTTTGCTCTAACTCACCCCTAAATACGTTTTTTCTTAGAAAAACACCCTTTTTTCAATTTATTAAAATTTCTCTTAGATATGATTTAATTAATTTCATTATCTATAGTTCAACCTTATCTAGGCACTTATATTGAACAATGGTTTTTTCATTTTTTTAAAATTCCAATTCCTTCAGGGTAAATTTCAACCCTTAATTTTTAAATTTCAATTGAAAAAATAAAACCTTCCTAATAAAATTTTTTAATTTTTTTTTTTTTTAAATTATTTAAAAAAATTTATATTTTTATATTAAATTATTTCTAAATTTCAAAAAACTTTAATTAATGAACCTTTATATAAAACAACCCTTTCTTCAAATTATTAAAATTTCTTTAATTAATGTTTTTTGAAATTTAGAAATAATTTAATATAAAAATATAAATTTTTTTAAATAATTTAAAAAAAAAAAAAATTAAAAAATTTTATTGGGAAGGTTTTATTTTTTCAATTGAAAGTTAAAAATTAAGGGTTGAAATTTACCCTGAAGGAATTGGAATTTTAAAAAAATGAAAAAACCATTGTTCAATATAAGTGCCTAGATAAGGTTGAAGTATAGATAATGAAATTAATTAAATCATATCTAAGAGAAATTTTAATAAATTGAAAAAAGGGTGTTTTTCTAAGAAAAAACGTATTTAGGGGTGAGTTAGAGCAAAATGGATGAAATTTTTATTCCCCCTATACATACACCCCCTACGAGAAATATCAATTAAAACAATATCCGATCATAAAAAATAGGGGTTGATTGTCATAAAATTTCATCAATATTTTTTTAAAAAAAGTGAATTTTTACTATGCCCCTTAGAGATAGGCAATAGATACGAGGGCTGCACGCGCGCACTCACCACCCACTTTCCACCCACTTTCCACCCGTTTTTCATATTTATCATTAAAATATCCATATTTTTCATCCAATTTCAAGCAAATTTAAGATATCTACATAATATACAATTACCAGGGAAAATAATTAATTAAAATCATATTTTTAATAAATGAAAATGTAACTTATTCATGTAGCCGGCTTAAATATTTCATATATAATTAATTATTAATTAATTTGTATAAATTAACAAGATTTTTGGATTATATTATCATTTTATATTTTATGATTATATTTATAGAAATTGATTAGATTTTTTTTTAAATTATTTGTTCTCTAATAATTTAGTGTTAATTATTCTCAATAGATGACACTACATGTAGGTTTTCTAGCAATTATTTTTTATAAGATTCTATTACGTATATGTTTTACAAATATTTGAATAATTTCTTTTAATTCGAAATTTTATCTCATGTTAACTTTAGACTTTCAGAATGAAAAGTTCATCAATGAATAGAAAATAAGAAAAAAGATGAGACAGAATTCACATATCAAGAGAAATGAGAACAATTTATGTATTATTTTATTTATCAATGTATTATCATGTTTACGTGTATATTCTAATATTGTTTATATGTGAATTATTATTTATAATAAAAAGAAAATCAAAAATATTCATAAACTTTTTAATTTAATTTCTTATTCCTATTTCCCACTTCTTTTCCTATTTCCACTCATCATTGGTTAAAATTCTATCGAATTCTAAATACATCATGCTAGGAAAATAAAAATAAAATAAGAATAGATAGAATATATAAATGATAGACAGATAGATAGATAGATATGAATAAAAAAAGAATATGTTTTATTAATTTAATTATAATAATAAAAATGAGAGATGAGATTTTCATTTTTATTATTAATTATTATTGTAATATATATCTCAAAAATAGAAACGAGATGCGTATAAATAAATGTAGGATGATTGTATTATTAATACAAACGTTGTTGGGAGATTTCAATTAGTCTTTTCCATACACAATCCTATATTTACATGTATTATATAAGAAATATAGAAATTATAGTGATATATATAAAAAACGGGTGGGAAAGGGGGTGTTTCGTGGTCGCGTGCAGCCATAATGCCAATTGCCTATCTCTAAGGAGCATAGTAAAAATTCACTTTTTTTTAAAAAAATATTGATGAAATTTTATGACAATCAACCCCTATTTTTTATGATCGGATATTGTTTTAATTGATATTTCTCGTAGGGGGTGTATGTATAGGGGGAATAAAAATTTCATCCATTTTGCTCTAACTCACCCCTAAATACGTTTTTTCTTAGAAAAACACCCTTTTTTCAATTTATTAAAATTTCTCTTAGATATGATTTAATTAATTTCAAAAAATGCGCGCGAGCAGCCGTAGAAATGGTTGCCTAACTCCAAGGGGCAAAGTAAAAATTTCAATTTTTCTATTAAAAAAAACATGAAATTTTATAACAATCAACCCCTATTTTTTATGATTGGATATTGTTTTAATTGGTATTTCTGGCAGGGGGTGTACTCAATAGGGGGAATTAAAATTTCATCCATTTTGCTCTAACTCACCCCTAAGTACGTTTTTTCTTAGAAAAACACCCTTTTTTGAATTTATTCAAATTTCTCATAGAAATGATTTAATTAATTTCATTATCTATAGTTCAATCTTATCTAGGTCCTTTTATTGAACAATGGTTTTTTCATTTTTTTAAAATTCCAATTCCTTCAGGGTAAATTTCAACCCCTTATTTTTTACATTCAATTCAAAAAATAAAACATTTCCAATAATAATTTTTAAATTTTTTTTCTTTTAAATTATTTACAAAAATGTATAATTTTATATTAAATTATGTCTAATTAACAAAAAACATCAATTAAAGAACCCTTATAAAAAACCACCCTTTTTTCAAATTATTAAAATTTCTATTAGAAATGCTGTAAATAATTTGATTATCTATAGTTTACTCTTATCTAGGTCCTTATCTTAAAAAATATTTTTTTCATTTTTTTTAATATTCCAATTCCTTCAGGGTAAATTTCAACCCCTTATTTTTAACTTTCAATTCAAAAAATAAAACATTTCCAATAATAATTTTTAAATTTTTTTTCTTTTAAATTATTTACAAAAATGTATATTTTTATATTAAATTATTTCTAATTAACAAAAAAGATCAATTAAAGAACCCTTATATAATAATTATAATATATATAAAGTATATGAAGTGGAAATAGTGAAATGGGATAAAGAATAATATTTAATAATTAGAAATGAAATTTGGTTGAAATTGGATGAAAAATATAGAAATTATATTGATAAATATGTAAAGCGGGTGGAAAGTGGGTGGTGAATGCGCGCGAGCAGCCGTAGAATTGGTTGCCTAACTCCAAGGGGCAAAGTACAAATTTCAATTTTTCTATTAAAAAAAACATGAAATTTTATAACAATCAACCCCTATTTTTTATGATTGGATATTGTTTTAATTGGTATTTCTGGCAGGGGGTGTACTCAATAGGGGGAATTAAAATTTCATCCATTTTGCTCTAACTCACCCCTAAGTACGTTTTTTCTTAGAAAAACACCCTTTTTTGAATTTATTCAAATTTCTCATAGAAATGATTTAATTAATTTCATTATCTATAGTTCAATCTTATCTAGGTCCTTTTATTGAACAATGGTTTTTTCATTTTTTTAAAATTCCAATTCCTTCAGGGTAAATTTCAACCCCTTATTTTTTACATTCAATTCAAAAAATAAAACATTTCCAATAATAATTTTTAAATTTTTTTTCTTTTAAATTATTTACAAAAATGTATAATTTTATATTAAATTATGTCTAATTAACAAAAAACATCAATTAAAGAACCCTTATAAAAAACCACCCTTTTTTCAAATTATTAAAATTTCTATTAGAAATGCTGTAAATAATTTGATTATCTATAGTTTACTCTTATCTAGGTCCTTATCTTAAAAAATATTTTTTTCATTTTTTTTAATATTCCAATTCCTTCAGGGTAAATTTCAACCCCTTATTTTTAACTTTCAATTCAAAAAATAAAACATTTCCAATAATAATTTTTAAATTTTTTTTCTTTTAAATTATTTACAAAAATGTATATTTTTATATTAAATTATTTCTAATTAACAAAAAAGATCAATTAAAGAACCCTTATATAATAATTATAATATATATAAAGTATATGAAGTGGAAATAGTGAAATGGGATAAAGAATAATATTTAATAATTAGAAATGAAATTTGGTTGAAATTGGATGAAAAATATAGAAATTATATTGATAAATATGTAAAGCGGGTGGAAAGTGGGTGGTGAATGCGCGCGAGCAGCCGTAGAATTGGTTGCCTAACTCCAAGGGGCAAAGTAAAAATTTCAATTTTTCTATTAAAAAAAACATGAAATTTTATAACAATCAACCCCTATTTTTTATGATTGGATATTGTTTTAATTGGTATTTCTGGCAGGGGGTGTACTCAATAGGGGGAATTAAAATTTCATCCATTTTGCTCTAACTCACCCCTAAGTACGTTTTTTCTTAGAAAAACACCCTTTTTTGAATTTATTCAAATTTCTCATAGAAATGATTTAATTAATTTCATTATCTATAGTTCAATCTTATCTAGGTCCTTTTATTGAACAATGGTTTTTTCATTTTTTTAAAATTCCAATTCCTTCAGGGTAAATTTCAACCCCTTATTTTTTACATTCAATTCAAAAAATAAAACATTTCCAATAATAATTTTTAAATTTTTTTTCTTTTAAATTATTTACAAAAATGTATAATTTTATATTAAATTATGTCTAATTAACAAAAAACATCAATTAAAGAACCCTTATAAAAAACCACCCTTTTTTCAAATTATTAAAATTTCTATTAGAAATGCTGTAAATAATTTGATTATCTATAGTTTACTCTTATCTAGGTCCTTATCTTAAAAAATATTTTTTTCATTTTTTTTAATATTCCAATTCCTTCAGGGTAAATTTCAACCCCTTATTTTTAACTTTCAATTCAAAAAATAAAACATTTCCAATAATAATTTTTAAATTTTTTTTCTTTTAAATTATTTACAAAAATGTATATTTTTATATTAAATTATTTCTAATTAACAAAAAAGATCAATTAAAGAACCCTTATATAATAATTATAATATATATAAAGTATATGAAGTGGAAATAGTGAAATGGGATAAAGAATAATATTTAATAATTAGAAATGAAATTTGGTTGAAATTGGATGAAAAATATAGAAATTATATTGATAAATATGTAAAGCGGGTGGAAAGTGGGTGGTGAATGCGCGCGAGCAGCCGTAGAATTGGTTGCCTAACTCCAAGGGGCAAAGTAAAAATTTCAATTTTTCTATTAAAAAAAACATGAAATTTTATAACAATCAACCCCTATTTTTTATGATTGGATATTGTTTTAATTGGTATTTCTGGCAGGGGGTGTACTCAATAGGGGGAATTAAAATTTCATCCATTTTGCTCTAACTCACCCCTAAGTACGTTTTTTCTTAGAAAAACACCCTTTTTTGAATTTATTCAAATTTCTCATAGAAATGATTTAATTAATTTCATTATCTATAGTTCAATCTTATCTAGGTCCTTTTATTGAACAATGGTTTTTTCATTTTTTTAAAATTCCAATTCCTTCAGGGTAAATTTCAACCCCTTATTTTTTACATTCAATTCAAAAAATAAAACATTTCCAATAATAATTTTTAAATTTTTTTTCTTTTAAATTATTTACAAAAATGTATAATTTTATATTAAATTATGTCTAATTAACAAAAAACATCAATTAAAGAACCCTTATAAAAAACCACCCTTTTTTCAAATTATTAAAATTTCTATTAGAAATGCTGTAAATAATTTGATTATCTATAGTTTACTCTTATCTAGGTCCTTATCTTAAAAAATATTTTTTTCATTTTTTTTAATATTCCAATTCCTTCAGGGTAAATTTCAACCCCTTATTTTTAACTTTCAATTCAAAAAATAAAACATTTCCAATAATAATTTTTAAATTTTTTTTCTTTTAAATTATTTACAAAAATGTATATTTTTATATTAAATTATTTCTAATTAACAAAAAAGATCAATTAAAGAACCCTTATATAATAATTATAATATATATAAAGTATATGAAGTGGAAATAGTGAAATGGGATAAAGAATAATATTTAATAATTAGAAATGAAATTTGGTTGAAATTGGATGAAAAATATAGAAATTATATTGATAAATATGTAAAGCGGGTGGAAAGTGGGTGGTGAATGCGCGCGAGCAGCCGTAGAATTGGTTGCCTAACTCCAAGGGGCAAAGTACAAATTTCAATTTTTCTATTAAAAAAAACATGAAATTTTATAACAATCAACCCCTATTTTTTATGATTGGATATTGTTTTAATTGGTATTTCTGGCAGGGGGTGTACTCAATAGGGGGAATTAAAATTTCATCCATTTTGCTCTAACTCACCCCTAAGTACGTTTTTTCTTAGAAAAACACCCTTTTTTGAATTTATTCAAATTTCTCATAGAAATGATTTAATTAATTTCATTATCTATAGTTCAATCTTATCTAGGTCCTTTTATTGAACAATGGTTTTTTCATTTTTTTAAAATTCCAATTCCTTCAGGGTAAATTTCAACCCCTTATTTTTTACATTCAATTCAAAAAATAAAACATTTCCAATAATAATTTTTAAATTTTTTTTCTTTTAAATTATTTACAAAAATGTATAATTTTATATTAAATTATGTCTAATTAACAAAAAACATCAATTAAAGAACCCTTATAAAAAACCACCCTTTTTTCAAATTATTAAAATTTCTATTAGAAATGCTGTAAATAATTTGATTATCTATAGTTTACTCTTATCTAGGTCCTTATCTTAAAAAATATTTTTTTCATTTTTTTTAATATTCCAATTCCTTCAGGGTAAATTTCAACCCCTTATTTTTAACTTTCAATTCAAAAAATAAAACATTTCCAATAATAATTTTTAAATTTTTTTTCTTTTAAATTATTTACAAAAATGTATATTTTTATATTAAATTATTTCTAATTAACAAAAAAGATCAATTAAAGAACCCTTATATAATAATTATAATATATATAAAGTATATGAAGTGGAAATAGTGAAATGGGATAAAGAATAATATTTAATAATTAGAAATGAAATTTGGTTGAAATTGGATGAAAAATATAGAAATTATATTGATAAATATGTAAAGCGGGTGGAAAGTGGGTGGTGAATGCGCGCGAGCAGCCGTAGAATTGGTTGCCTAACTCCAAGGGGCAAAGTAAAAATTTCAATTTTTCTATTAAAAAAAACATGAAATTTTATAACAATCAACCCCTATTTTTTATGATTGGATATTGTTTTAATTGGTATTTCTGGCAGGGGGTGTACTCAATAGGGGGAATTAAAATTTCATCCATTTTGCTCTAACTCACCCCTAAGTACGTTTTTTCTTAGAAAAACACCCTTTTTTGAATTTATTCAAATTTCTCATAGAAATGATTTAATTAATTTCATTATCTATAGTTCAATCTTATCTAGGTCCTTTTATTGAACAATGGTTTTTTCATTTTTTTAAAATTCCAATTCCTTCAGGGTAAATTTCAACCCCTTATTTTTTACATTCAATTCAAAAAATAAAACATTTCCAATAATAATTTTTAAATTTTTTTTCTTTTAAATTATTTACAAAAATGTATAATTTTATATTAAATTATGTCTAATTAACAAAAAACATCAATTAAAGAACCCTTATAAAAAACCACCCTTTTTTCAAATTATTAAAATTTCTATTAGAAATGCTGTAAATAATTTGATTATCTATAGTTTACTCTTATCTAGGTCCTTATCTTAAAAAATATTTTTTTCATTTTTTTTAATATTCCAATTCCTTCAGGGTAAATTTCAACCCCTTATTTTTAACTTTCAATTCAAAAAATAAAACATTTCCAATAATAATTTTTAAATTTTTTTTCTTTTAAATTATTTACAAAAATGTATATTTTTATATTAAATTATTTCTAATTAACAAAAAAGATCAATTAAAGAACCCTTATATAATAATTATAATATATATAAAGTATATGAAGTGGAAATAGTGAAATGGGATAAAGAATAATATTTAATAATTAGAAATGAAATTTGGTTGAAATTGGATGAAAAATATAGAAATTATATTGATAAATATGTAAAGCGGGTGGAAAGTGGGTGGTGAATGCGCGCGAGCAGCCGTAGAATTGGTTGCCTAACTCCAAGGGGCAAAGTAAAAATTTCAATTTTTCTATTAAAAAAAACATGAAATTTTATAACAATCAACCCCTATTTTTTATGATTGGATATTGTTTTAATTGGTATTTCTGGCAGGGGGTGTACTCAATAGGGGGAATTAAAATTTCATCCATTTTGCTCTAACTCACCCCTAAGTACGTTTTTTCTTAGAAAAACACCCTTTTTTGAATTTATTCAAATTTCTCATAGAAATGATTTAATTAATTTCATTATCTATAGTTCAATCTTATCTAGGTCCTTTTATTGAACAATGGTTTTTTCATTTTTTTAAAATTCCAATTCCTTCAGGGTAAATTTCAACCCCTTATTTTTTACATTCAATTCAAAAAATAAAACATTTCCAATAATAATTTTTAAATTTTTTTTCTTTTAAATTATTTACAAAAATGTATAATTTTATATTAAATTATGTCTAATTAACAAAAAACATCAATTAAAGAACCCTTATAAAAAACCACCCTTTTTTCAAATTATTAAAATTTCTATTAGAAATGCTGTAAATAATTTGATTATCTATAGTTTACTCTTATCTAGGTCCTTATCTTAAAAAATATTTTTTTCATTTTTTTTAATATTCCAATTCCTTCAGGGTAAATTTCAACCCCTTATTTTTAACTTTCAATTCAAAAAATAAAACATTTCCAATAATAATTTTTAAATTTTTTTTCTTTTAAATTATTTACAAAAATGTATATTTTTATATTAAATTATTTCTAATTAACAAAAAAGATCAATTAAAGAACCCTTATATAATAATTATAATATATATAAAGTATATGAAGTGGAAATAGTGAAATGGGATAAAGAATAATATTTAATAATTAGAAATGAAATTTGGTTGAAATTGGATGAAAAATATAGAAATTATATTGATAAATATGTAAAGCGGGTGGAAAGTGGGTGGTGAATGCGCGCGAGCAGCCGTAGAATTGGTTGCCTAACTCCAAGGGGCAAAGTAAAAATTTCAATTTTTCTATTAAAAAAAACATGAAATTTTATAACAATCAACCCCTATTTTTTATGATTGGATATTGTTTTAATTGGTATTTCTGGCAGGGGGTGTACTCAATAGGGGGAATTAAAATTTCATCCATTTTGCTCTAACTCACCCCTAAGTACGTTTTTTCTTAGAAAAACACCCTTTTTTGAATTTATTCAAATTTCTCATAGAAATGATTTAATTAATTTCATTATCTATAGTTCAATCTTATCTAGGTCCTTTTATTGAACAATGGTTTTTTCATTTTTTTAAAATTCCAATTCCTTCAGGGTAAATTTCAACCCCTTATTTTTTACATTCAATTCAAAAAATAAAACATTTCCAATAATAATTTTTAAATTTTTTTTCTTTTAAATTATTTACAAAAATGTATAATTTTATATTAAATTATGTCTAATTAACAAAAAACATCAATTAAAGAACCCTTATAAAAAACCACCCTTTTTTCAAATTATTAAAATTTCTATTAGAAATGCTGTAAATAATTTGATTATCTATAGTTTACTCTTATCTAGGTCCTTATCTTAAAAAATATTTTTTTCATTTTTTTTAATATTCCAATTCCTTCAGGGTAAATTTCAACCCCTTATTTTTAACTTTCAATTCAAAAAATAAAACATTTCCAATAATAATTTTTAAATTTTTTTTCTTTTAAATTATTTACAAAAATGTATATTTTTATATTAAATTATTTCTAATTAACAAAAAAGATCAATTAAAGAACCCTTATATAATAATTATAATATATATAAAGTATATGAAGTGGAAATAGTGAAATGGGATAAAGAATAATATTTAATAATTAGAAATGAAATTTGGTTGAAATTGGATGAAAAATATAGAAATTATATTGATAAATATGTAAAGCGGGTGGAAAGTGGGTGGTGAATGCGCGCGAGCAGCCGTAGAATTGGTTGCCTAACTCCAAGGGGCAAAGTACAAATTTCAATTTTTCTATTAAAAAAAACATGAAATTTTATAACAATCAACCCCTATTTTTTATGATTGGATATTGTTTTAATTGGTATTTCTGGCAGGGGGTGTACTCAATAGGGGGAATTAAAATTTCATCCATTTTGCTCTAACTCACCCCTAAGTACGTTTTTTCTTAGAAAAACACCCTTTTTTGAATTTATTCAAATTTCTCATAGAAATGATTTAATTAATTTCATTATCTATAGTTCAATCTTATCTAGGTCCTTTTATTGAACAATGGTTTTTTCATTTTTTTAAAATTCCAATTCCTTCAGGGTAAATTTCAACCCCTTATTTTTTACATTCAATTCAAAAAATAAAACATTTCCAATAATAATTTTTAAATTTTTTTTCTTTTAAATTATTTACAAAAATGTATAATTTTATATTAAATTATGTCTAATTAACAAAAAACATCAATTAAAGAACCCTTATAAAAAACCACCCTTTTTTCAAATTATTAAAATTTCTATTAGAAATGCTGTAAATAATTTGATTATCTATAGTTTACTCTTATCTAGGTCCTTATCTTAAAAAATATTTTTTTCATTTTTTTTAATATTCCAATTCCTTCAGGGTAAATTTCAACCCCTTATTTTTAACTTTCAATTCAAAAAATAAAACATTTCCAATAATAATTTTTAAATTTTTTTTCTTTTAAATTATTTACAAAAATGTATATTTTTATATTAAATTATTTCTAATTAACAAAAAAGATCAATTAAAGAACCCTTATATAATAATTATAATATATATAAAGTATATGAAGTGGAAATAGTGAAATGGGATAAAGAATAATATTTAATAATTAGAAATGAAATTTGGTTGAAATTGGATGAAAAATATAGAAATTATATTGATAAATATGTAAAGCGGGTGGAAAGTGGGTGGTGAATGCGCGCGAGCAGCCGTAGAATTGGTTGCCTAACTCCAAGGGGCAAAGTAAAAATTTCAATTTTTCTATTAAAAAAAACATGAAATTTTATAACAATCAACCCCTATTTTTTATGATTGGATATTGTTTTAATTGGTATTTCTGGCAGGGGGTGTACTCAATAGGGGGAATTAAAATTTCATCCATTTTGCTCTAACTCACCCCTAAGTACGTTTTTTCTTAGAAAAACACCCTTTTTTGAATTTATTCAAATTTCTCATAGAAATGATTTAATTAATTTCATTATCTATAGTTCAATCTTATCTAGGTCCTTTTATTGAACAATGGTTTTTTCATTTTTTTAAAATTCCAATTCCTTCAGGGTAAATTTCAACCCCTTATTTTTTACATTCAATTCAAAAAATAAAACATTTCCAATAATAATTTTTAAATTTTTTTTCTTTTAAATTATTTACAAAAATGTATAATTTTATATTAAATTATGTCTAATTAACAAAAAACATCAATTAAAGAACCCTTATAAAAAACCACCCTTTTTTCAAATTATTAAAATTTCTATTAGAAATGCTGTAAATAATTTGATTATCTATAGTTTACTCTTATCTAGGTCCTTATCTTAAAAAATATTTTTTTCATTTTTTTTAATATTCCAATTCCTTCAGGGTAAATTTCAACCCCTTATTTTTAACTTTCAATTCAAAAAATAAAACATTTCCAATAATAATTTTTAAATTTTTTTTCTTTTAAATTATTTACAAAAATGTATATTTTTATATTAAATTATTTCTAATTAACAAAAAAGATCAATTAAAGAACCCTTATATAATAATTATAATATATATAAAGTATATGAAGTGGAAATAGTGAAATGGGATAAAGAATAATATTTAATAATTAGAAATGAAATTTGGTTGAAATTGGATGAAAAATATAGAAATTATATTGATAAATATGTAAAGCGGGTGGAAAGTGGGTGGTGAATGCGCGCGAGCAGCCGTAGAATTGGTTGCCTAACTCCAAGGGGCAAAGTACAAATTTCAATTTTTCTATTAAAAAAAACATGAAATTTTATAACAATCAACCCCTATTTTTTATGATTGGATATTGTTTTAATTGGTATTTCTGGCAGGGGGTGTACTCAATAGGGGGAATTAAAATTTCATCCATTTTGCTCTAACTCACCCCTAAGTACGTTTTTTCTTAGAAAAACACCCTTTTTTGAATTTATTCAAATTTCTCATAGAAATGATTTAATTAATTTCATTATCTATAGTTCAATCTTATCTAGGTCCTTTTATTGAACAATGGTTTTTTCATTTTTTT
Organism: Labia minor; assembly: GCA_963082975.1. Lineage (NCBI taxonomy): Eukaryota > Metazoa > Arthropoda > Insecta > Dermaptera > Spongiphoridae > Labia > Labia minor. The sequence goes on from OY720348.1 coordinate 11,766,757, forward strand.
AAAATTCCAATTCCTTCAGGGTAAATTTCAACCCCTTATTTTTTACATTCAATTCAAAAAATAAAACATTTCCAATAATAATTTTTAAATTTTTTTTCTTTTAAATTATTTACAAAAATGTATAATTTTATATTAAATTATGTCTAATTAACAAAAAACATCAATTAAAGAACCCTTATAAAAAACCACCCTTTTTTCAAATTATTAAAATTTCTATTAGAAATGCTGTAAATAATTTGATTATCTATAGTTTACTCTTATCTAGGTCCTTATCTTAAAAAATATTTTTTTCATTTTTTTTAATATTCCAATTCCTTCAGGGTAAATTTCAACCCCTTATTTTTAACTTTCAATTCAAAAAATAAAACATTTCCAATAATAATTTTTAAATTTTTTTTCTTTTAAATTATTTACAAAAATGTATATTTTTATATTAAATTATTTCTAATTAACAAAAAAGATCAATTAAAGAACCCTTATATAATAATTATAATATATATAAAGTATATGAAGTGGAAATAGTGAAATGGGATAAAGAATAATATTTAATAATTAGAAATGAAATTTGGTTGAAATTGGATGAAAAATATAGAAATTATATTGATAAATATGTAAAGCGGGTGGAAAGTGGGTGGTGAATGCGCGCGAGCAGCCGTAGAATTGGTTGCCTAACTCCAAGGGGCAAAGTACAAATTTCAATTTTTCTATTAAAAAAAACATGAAATTTTATAACAATCAACCCCTATTTTTTATGATTGGATATTGTTTTAATTGGTATTTCTGGCAGGGGGTGTACTCAATAGGGGGAATTAAAATTTCATCCATTTTGCTCTAACTCACCCCTAAGTACGTTTTTTCTTAGAAAAACACCCTTTTTTGAATTTATTCAAATTTCTCATAGAAATGATTTAATTAATTTCATTATCTATAGTTCAATCTTATCTAGGTCCTTTTATTGAACAATGGTTTTTTCATTTTTTTAAAATTCCAATTCCTTCAGGGTAAATTTCAACCCCTTATTTTTTACATTCAATTCAAAAAATAAAACATTTCCAATAATAATTTTTAAATTTTTTTTCTTTTAAATTATTTACAAAAATGTATAATTTTATATTAAATTATGTCTAATTAACAAAAAACATCAATTAAAGAACCCTTATAAAAAACCACCCTTTTTTCAAATTATTAAAATTTCTATTAGAAATGCTGTAAATAATTTGATTATCTATAGTTTACTCTTATCTAGGTCCTTATCTTAAAAAATATTTTTTTCATTTTTTTTAATATTCCAATTCCTTCAGGGTAAATTTCAACCCCTTATTTTTAACTTTCAATTCAAAAAATAAAACATTTCCAATAATAATTTTTAAATTTTTTTTCTTTTAAATTATTTACAAAAATGTATATTTTTATATTAAATTATTTCTAATTAACAAAAAAGATCAATTAAAGAACCCTTATATAATAATTATAATATATATAAAGTATATGAAGTGGAAATAGTGAAATGGGATAAAGAATAATATTTAATAATTAGAAATGAAATTTGGTTGAAATTGGATGAAAAATATAGAAATTATATTGATAAATATGTAAAGCGGGTGGAAAGTGGGTGGTGAATGCGCGCGAGCAGCCGTAGAATTGGTTGCCTAACTCCAAGGGGCAAAGTACAAATTTCAATTTTTCTATTAAAAAAAACATGAAATTTTATAACAATCAACCCCTATTTTTTATGATTGGATATTGTTTTAATTGGTATTTCTGGCAGGGGGTGTACTCAATAGGGGGAATTAAAATTTCATCCATTTTGCTCTAACTCACCCCTAAGTACGTTTTTTCTTAGAAAAACACCCTTTTTTGAATTTATTCAAATTTCTCATAGAAATGATTTAATTAATTTCATTATCTATAGTTCAATCTTATCTAGGTCCTTTTATTGAACAATGGTTTTTTCATTTTTTTAAAATTCCAATTCCTTCAGGGTAAATTTCAACCCCTTATTTTTTACATTCAATTCAAAAAATAAAACATTTCCAATAATAATTTTTAAATTTTTTTTCTTTTAAATTATTTACAAAAATGTATAATTTTATATTAAATTATGTCTAATTAACAAAAAACATCAATTAAAGAACCCTTATAAAAAACCACCCTTTTTTCAAATTATTAAAATTTCTATTAGAAATGCTGTAAATAATTTGATTATCTATAGTTTACTCTTATCTAGGTCCTTATCTTAAAAAATATTTTTTTCATTTTTTTTAATATTCCAATTCCTTCAGGGTAAATTTCAACCCCTTATTTTTAACTTTCAATTCAAAAAATAAAACATTTCCAATAATAATTTTTAAATTTTTTTTCTTTTAAATTATTTACAAAAATGTATATTTTTATATTAAATTATTTCTAATTAACAAAAAAGATCAATTAAAGAACCCTTATATAATAATTATAATATATATAAAGTATATGAAGTGGAAATAGTGAAATGGGATAAAGAATAATATTTAATAATTAGAAATGAAATTTGGTTGAAATTGGATGAAAAATATAGAAATTATATTGATAAATATGTAAAGCGGGTGGAAAGTGGGTGGTGAATGCGCGCGAGCAGCCGTAGAATTGGTTGCCTAACTCCAAGGGGCAAAGTAAAAATTTCAATTTTTCTATTAAAAAAAACATGAAATTTTATAACAATCAACCCCTATTTTTTATGATTGGATATTGTTTTAATTGGTATTTCTGGCAGGGGGTGTACTCAATAGGGGGAATTAAAATTTCATCCATTTTGCTCTAACTCACCCCTAAGTACGTTTTTTCTTAGAAAAACACCCTTTTTTGAATTTATTCAAATTTCTCATAGAAATGATTTAATTAATTTCATTATCTATAGTTCAATCTTATCTAGGTCCTTTTATTGA